>JAODLC010000113.1:24865191-24911831 GCA_026781145.1 Hippopotamyrus pictus
GAGTACTCCACTGGTTGGTTGAAACAAAATCCTGGTCTGGATTTGTACTTTCTGGACCTGAAATTTCCACCTCTGTCACTGAGTCACTTCTCCCCAACTAGCGTGTTTCTGTGAAGAATATTATGGACTTCCTCGTTACTTCGCAGTGTCAGTCAAGAAACTGTAAATCGTACACTGGAGTGTCTGTTCAAAAGCAGGTTTTAAAATCCATGCATAAGCCATTAAAGCAGGTGATAGCTTATTGTCAGTCTTCCTAGCAGTGTGTCCTCCAACAGAAATGAGGCCCAGTAAAAGGCATGCAGTAATTCCGGAATTCACAAAGAGTGCCGTCTCAAAGGCCTCTTTCACTGCGGCTAATGTCAAGGTGAGCCCACGCTAATGAAAAGACCTACCAAGAGTGGCCTGTTTGTTTGTATTGAAATAATATTCGGTAAGACATGATGGGGTACAAATAACTTTACTCAATTACCAAATTAGTACTCAACATTGAATCATGAACATATATAGTTCCTGAAAGAAATATATGAACCATCATGATTGATTAATGATGAACGGACATGGGATCAATACGTAACTAACACTTAGCTACTAGTTAGTTGATGCATGAAGTGTGTACTGCATTATTTGTGCTCCCTTAAGTAAAATGTTATAGAATATTTAGTGCAAGTCAAATGTGGAAGAGGAAGAAAAAACATTCTAAACCCTAATTCAGCCTTTTAACTAGTTAATAAAAGTTCACATCTTTTTACTGACCAAATTGTTCAGTGAAGACATGGAAAAAGATTCTGTTATTATGAAGGTAACTTGAGGTCAAAATAATATTAATATATGTAATCTTGTAAAAGGGCTCTGCAACTTTCCCTAACTACTGTGTATATCTTGTTTGAAGCAGAAATTCATTACTTTGTAAATCTGACATAAATTTTATATTTAAGAATGATTGTCAATAATGTCAGCAAGAGCAAAACATTACTGGAAGATACGCTTTTGCCCTGAGATGGGTTGAATAAGAGGCTATCCAGAAAAAAGAGAGTGAATGCTAATTTCCTGCCATTAGGAAACATTCTCTGGTCTTATATCTGACCCCAGGAAATAACTTTAATTTGTGAGAGAATGGAAAGATTTTTTTTTTTTTTAAGAGGTACTAAGTAATGTACAGTAGAAATAGGTAGTAGTGTGTGTGGAGGATTGTGCTCTGTGTACACTGGGTGAGAGGTTTTCTGATTTGCTTAATGAGAGTGGTGCATTTGTGATTATTTATATAATTGTATTAGAGCAGACTGTTTCTAAGTGCAGAGGGGCTTTAAAGACTGAATCTGCCCTGTCATTTTTATATCAGCCCTTTGCAGTTAGGTGCTGGGGGCTCGTCCGGGTACCGCTCTTGGTACCAGAAAGGCTGGTTGGTGGCTGGAGACCAGCCATCGTTCCGTGGCTGATTACTCTCTGCCTTCACCTTCACTGTGATTGGGAGCCCAAGAGGACATCAGTTTCTCCTGATGATCTGGGAAGAGGACTTTTGTTCACCTCAAATTAATACCAACTGCATAGATTATCACAATCAAAGAAACCTCCCCCCCATGGGGTAATTGCGCCTGTGACCCAATCAGGGTTGGCTAGCATATAGTCATGTGACGCCCTCTCCTGTTGGACAGTGTGTGAATTCTACAGAACCCACCTTGTTACTCAGGCTGTTTCAGAAGGAGATTGTTGTTTTTTTGGGGGGGGGGGGGTGCTTAGAGAGGGCGGTATATGGCCGAGTGAGACTGCAATCAGCCAAGCAGCCAGCTAGTGATGAAATAAAACATAATCATCTCCTCAATTCCAGGAAAGGCTGAAGCATACAAAAACTAAGCCATATGTATATATGCGTCTTGGGAAACTATAAGCAAAACACAGTATTAGAGACACTTATACGTTTACTGTGTATACAAGTATACTTCTCTGAAATCATTCCCACCTTTTAATATTCAACCTAGGATGTGGAAAGTATATTTAATTTGATTTTTTTTCAAGTAACATTTAGCTGTAGGCCGTGACTGACTCTGTACACATGCAGATTTCAAGGCTGGGGCTTTGAGTGCAGCTGATGTGTATTTAGTCTTAAATCCCTCTTTTCCCCATTTCCTTTGCACGTTGACGATCGCAGACACCATTTCTGTTCCTCTCTGCTGATTGGTTTGTGCTGGGGCTAAGCGAAAGGCGAGCGCCGACGAGAGAGTAGGCAGCTCCATTATGCGCTTGTTTTCCATCAGTAAACAATGACATCAACGTCAGTACAAAAGAGAAAGAACAATCGGCCCATGTGTTTCCAGCCGGACTGAAATGGCGCTGAAAATGAAATGTCTTGCATGCTGAATTATAATCGGCTCTGGGTTAGTGGGAGGGGGGAGAGCTGTAGGGGGTGGCGGGGAGGGTTGCTTGATGTACGGCGTTTGGTGAATGCGGTCGTGGAGGACGGGTCTGCGGCGTGTGCCAACGCGGCCCGTTGGAGTCCTGCTGCCGGGGGGTCAGGATTCTGCCAGCGGCACGATGCATGTGCAAACATCGGTGATGACAGGAGGGAACCGAAGGGCTTCATGAAAAGGGAAGGAAAGAAAAGAGAGAGCTGCTATGCTGATTGGTAGGGGGGGCGTTACATGGGCTTTGTAGATGTGAAGCACAAACCTTGTATAGGCTCTCCCGCGTGGCAGTGTGACTGAGTACCAGGGCAGCTACCTCAGAGTCATGCCCAACACAAAAGAGGGTCTTTAATCAGTAATCGGCTCTTTATTCTTCCTAAAAAGGCCACATGTGTTGTGCGTCAGATACGTATGGCCGCACAGGGCTGCTCTGATGCTGGGAACGGACACATTCAGCAGTACTTTCACTGCATGCTTGATGCCTGGGGAGGACCACCTTATTAAGGCCTTGCTCAGCACGCAGTGATTACCGCGTCGCCTCTGTGCGTGTGCGATTCTCCACGAGTGCCGTGCCCGATTTTATCGCAGCTTTTGCCGGGTACCAGATCAGGGACTTGTCAAAAGTCAATTATTTCCTTGATTATTCCTTGGGAGGAACCTCTTGTGGTTAATCTTCGGGTTTCGGCTCTGCACTTCATCCAGACGAACTGCTTCAGTTAATGAGCACTGAAGCTGTAGGATTGAGGAGCGCAGCCTTCTAGATTCAAGCAGCGACGAGCCGTGGGATACAGAGACAGTGGATATCAGATACGGCAGGATACACATCAGATCAAGTATGACAGAAACGAACAACACTTAACACCCTGGAAACTCTAAATGCGGAGCAAAAAGGTTATTTCGGACAGGATGTTCAGGTCCATTATGTAATATGTTTAACTGGATAACTTCCTGGGCAAAGGACTTTGGCCATTACCTACATCTGTGTCAGTCCACTGCACGGTGTGAAAATGCACTGTGATGTACATGGTTATGTTGAGCAGGGGCAAATTTACAGTGAGTCCAAATATTCCAGTGTGTGCAGGGAGGAGATTTCAGAAGGACAATGCCCAGAATGATTGTGCTGATGTGGATAACGATTTCTGCTGATAATAAAAATGGTTATGAGGATGATTTGATGCTTATGTAGTCCATCAGTGGGATTACGGTTTAATGGCAGGACAAACAGTAAAGACATCAGAAAGAATTAACATGACTGCAGTTTTGCATGTTGCGCATTGTCCTGTCCATTTATGGCATTTAGTACAAAGATCTGTAAATGGGAGATGGATTTTGAAGTCCATATTGCAGACTGTTAATGATCTGTTAGCCAGATGCAACAAACATTTTTACCATCATATCATTTAACTTGACCTAAATAGGATATACACTTCTCAACGGGCCCATTCTTGTTGTGTGCTGCCTGATGAGGTACCAAATCAGGGTCTTTCATTGGTGTAAAAACCCACGGCCATTTTGACACGCCTATCAGAAATGTGAACAAGTCTAAAGAATGCTTCTAAAATGTAGTGTCATTCCAACATGACAGTTTCTCTTCTGGAAGCTTCTGCGGCCCAGAGGGACGAAGGGGGACCAATCCAGTGAATGTACCCAGACGAGGCTGAATCACCTCCCTTCAGCGGTGCTGTTTCCACTTCAAGGCTGTCGCAGCTCGACCCCCCGTCTGGGTGTTAGCATCCTCTGTGCATCAGAAGTCCCAGGAATCCCAAAGCTGCTCTAAAGTTCATTGCTTTTTTCTGCCCCAGAGCTGCTAGAAAATACAACTTTGCGTGGAGGTGTGTGTGTGTGTGTGTGTGTGTGTGTGTGTGTGTCTAGCATGCTAAAACAGGCTTGAGACATAATTTGTTTACCTGCCGTTGTTAGTATGAGATGATTACAAATAATTAGCCTGCGTTTTAATATGACGCTCCTCATTAGAATGATAATACCAGTTTTGCAGGGGAAATTAAATGAAATGTGTGGAGAAAGCTTTGTGCTTTTTAATGAATGTATAAGACCTGGTGTTGTTTCCAGTGGGATTGGGTTAACAGTCACTCTCATAATGGATGACAGTGACTATTTTAAGCACAGCCTATATTGAAGTCATAAGCTGTTCACACAAGTAAGAGACAATAATCATGGAAAAATATCTAGCAATAGTTTGCATGCTGGGCCTTCAGGACCACATTAAACGGTGGTATTAATATGAGCACCAGGTCTTTTGGGGGTGTCTGATTCTGGGCCTATTTTAATTTGCATCTGTTGTGTGTTCTTGACGACGTGCCTTTGCGTTCGCTAAAATGTCTTTGTAGCTAAATGTTTTCAGAGAAGATGAGTGGATTGGATGTATCACTCAGGAAGGAGCAATGGGAAGGGAGAGAGGATAATATCAGGTCTAGAATTAGCAATCAGTCGCAATAGTCTTGTAGAATGTCTCCCCCAAGCCTGTTTCCTTCAACATCACATTGGAAGGCGCAGTCAGTCTAGCTTTGCGTTACCCTTGTGTTTGTTTGTGAGCCCACCTGAGTCACATGACATTGCTTTGGAGTTCTGGAGTCCATGGTGCTACAGTGTGGCTGCTTCTGCTGTTTGTGGGCACCAGTTCATTTGCCTGATCAGACCCAGTTCCAAAACCCTACTGAAGGCCCTTATGCCATATGGTTCCTACCCTTGTTAAACTGCAGTTGCCTGTTGCAATAACCCTTGGAGGGGGACGTCCTCCTGAAATGGTGGGTTAGCTTCCCAAAGCACCCGTCTGTCATCTGCACAAATTATGTAAGCATGACCTCAACAGTGACAGCAGCAAATGACTATGTAATATCAAGATGGCGGCTGTATTTGAAGTCTTAGTGCAATGCGTTGTGTAAAGATAGCAGTCACGCTGGTCCGTTTAGATTAGCACGGCTACTATATTTAGCAAGCAGTGCACAACAGTCTACGTCAATAAATGGAAAAGCGATAAATGGCAGGCAAGTCATGATATCTTAAAGCAGCATCTTTTCAATATTTTTATAGCTTTTGAACCTAGTATTTAAGCTGTGTTATGTCATCTGAACATTTTGTGGGTTTTTCTTTTCTTGGTATTACTATAAACATGGCAGAAATGTATTATGCTGTCATGACCTTTTCATATACTATAATCCAGCGCTGCAATGTCACCAAGAGCGCTTAACACTTTTGCTTTCAAACATGATCTTTTTTGTTGTTGCGGCCGACGTTAGCAGCTTTAACAAGGAAGCATAAAAGGGCACAAAAGAACTGAATCCTCCGCATTCTAAGGCATGTTTTATTCATAAAATGTCCTGTCATGGTGTAACAGCTGATTATTCTGGAAGCTTAATTTTTTCATGAGCAATCAACAGCAGGAACATGGTGGCTCATTCGCAGGCTACAGCTGCCCCACAGCCCGACGTGTGAATAGAGCTTTCATTCATTTTGCCATTTCTTTCTGGATGTGTTGAGCACATTTTCTACTGAGTCCTTGGCCTGTTGCAGACATTTGGTTGAACATTAAAGGGATCGGTTGGTGAAACCCACAATTTATTTTTGTGCTATGACAAACGTCCCCTTAGGCATATTGATTTCAGGGAGGTGAGGGACAACTGGGAGGGGGGGGCGGTTGCTGGCTATGGTTGGGTGGTATTACGGTAATTACCCGGCCCCCTATCCCCCCCACCACCCCTGTGTGGCAGATTTTATTGGGAAATACCAGCATATCATAGCTTTTCAAAATACAGTATACTACAGTTTAGTGCCTGGATGGTATTAAAAATTAAATACCGCCCGAGTGTGTCTGTGTGTGTGTGTGTGTGGGGAGGGGGGTGTTGGGGTGCTAGCAATAAAATGTGCAGACTGGGGGGGGGTGTTGCTGGCAGTGAAATTTGCCGACTGGGTGGGGTGGGATTGCGGCGGTAAAACTTGCCGGAACAACAGATTTCCAGGACATTGCACATCACTGGTGGGTGTCGGAGCTGCCGTCAATTTGCCGGAGACTTTAGGACCTTCCGGGAGAGCTGTGATGCCGCCTCTGATTAAGGCTGGATTTTCTTCGTTGGACTTGTTTCTGTTTAGCCGTCTTCCAAACTTCTGCTCAAATCTGAGTCCATGAGATCAAGACTCCCTGGAAATATCATCTGAGCCAGTTGTGCTACCTGCTCAGAAGAATGGACGTTTGGGGAAACATGGTGACAGTCTGCCGCATACACAGTCACCTTGTGGCCACCGTCCTGACATCAGTTAATCTAACTGCTTGCTTTTCCAAATGTGGAAAAAAACATGGGGAGAAAACATGTAGGGAACAAATTCCACACACATTATGAGGCTACAGTCTCAGCTGTCATGCCGCCCCAGTACTGTGTACTAATGTAATATTGTATGTCATTAATGGTACATGAAGTATTTTTGTTTCTGACAAGGTTAATATCCTTCTTTTATTTGATGACAGTCTTATTGTGTCAGATCTGTCAAAATCCAATCAGAATTGAATATTTTTAATTGCAGTGATGATCAGATGAGGTCAAAGTCTCATTGAGTAATATAAAAAGTCTTACCAGCAGACATGGAAATTAAGTAACACAAAGGCTTTTAAGCAGGAATTCTTCTTACTTGTAGTTGACATCAGTGCAGCACCGCACGATTCAGGGTAGCTGTGGATGTCTGTGAGAGACAGGCTCCTCCATCCATCTGTAATCAATAGCCTATCAAAAGTTCGTAGTCTGTGTGTTTGAGTTGAAAATAGGGCTATTTTTGTGTGTCCGTTCGCTTCGCATACCCTTTGGCATCCTGTGATTTCCGATATCTCCTTTCCCTTTGGATCTATACGCATCCCAAAGAGGTTTTTCATAAATATCTTATATCTTTACTGATGGACTCAGTAGTTTATTTTTGGAAATATTCATTATTGAATTGTGTTTCTGGTCCTGGCCAGAAATTTGCATAGAAAATATTCACAGCTGATTTGACAAAACTGACTGTTTATTACAAACCATTCAGTTTAAAGAAAGCATCTTAAAATTTGGGTGTATTGGAGCAGCAGTATTAAAATAATGCATTAAGAACTCGAAAAGTATGCAAAGTATATTCTATTAATATACAATGCTCTCCAATTAATAACGCAGACAATAAATGTGAAAAATTTTCACTCATCTGAAAAAGTACATAGAAAACACAAGTATTGCCTACATATCTACAGAACAGCCTCTAAACTGTTGCCATAGTTTTCCAACTATATTCGCTTTCCTCTGCTAGTACTGTGACTTCAAGGAGAAACATTGTAGCTTCAGCTCTAATGTTAGTTTGGTATTAGTTATACATTATTTATTGGTATATAAGTAGCAGACAACACAACGCACAATTGTAGTCAAGATATCTTTAATAACAGGATACAAACACAATGCTGTGTGTCTATTTTATTGATTTAAACCACATTTGTAAACAATTTACAAACCTTCAAACGTAACAAAATGTCATAGTACCTGTTCTCGGTAAGCTGCTCTAACCGTTTCCTGTACCACAGCTGCCACTTCCCCTGTGACAGGAATGACAGAGGAATATTAAGGTTAATACAAAAACACCCCGGTGACACGTGTCATGTCACCATGGTAACAGGGACTTGAACTCATCCATCAGTCATGTTCTGCTGAGGTGAGACAGGTGTAAAATCTACCTTTATTCAGGAAAATGCGGCATCGCATTAAACAATTACCGCTATAATCAGGTTTACTGGTGCCTCTGACACCCACCCTCGCGTTTGGTCTAGTCTTAGAAACTGGTGTATTCTTGGCAGATGAAAAAATAACGCTGCATGTAATTGCGAGTAAGAAAGGAATTTATTAATCCTTTAGAAAGCAGAAGATTTTCGTGCAGAATTTGACTAGCCATTGTCAGGCGTGCTGCACTTACGCAAACCTAAAAATAGCATTGCTGACATTGGATAGACCTTTATCTCCCTACAAGATGAGCACACAAGGGGGGTTCTGTAAATCAACAGCCTCCCAGCCCATCACGCCAATCCGAATTTATGGGTATTTAAACAACGGTAGAATTTTATTTTGTGCTGGTCTCAGTGAAATAGAACTTGTGGCTCACCTACACTAATAACCAAAAATAACCTTAAAAATTTTACTAAATACTTCTGATTAAAGTAGCTTGTTGCGTAGTTTCCTTGCGTGGACTTGAATTTTCAAATCAAAGTTATCATCAGGGTTTTGCGCTTCTCTATTCCCTTATGATCTTAATGCATGGATCATGTCCTACCTGAGTCACGTTCGATATATTTGTCCTTCACTGGCATCGTGTGTAGTTGCTTAACTGATGCTTTTCCCTGCAGTTTGTAGGCTGGATACTGTACCAGAACTCATGCCGCACCTACAGTACCGGTCTCAATATACTGAAGACTGTTAGAAATGATGGATGTTGGCATGTCTGCCCACCGCCTATACGAATGACAGCCTTCTTTGTTCAGAGTGTGGGACTCCCGTCTCTTCCGCAGATAACCAAGCAGCAGCTCCAGACGGTGAAAGATCGTTTCCAGGCCTTCCTGAATGGAGAGACGCAGATTGTTGCGGATGAAGCCTTCATCAATGCAGTGCAGAGCTTCTACGAGGTAAACTTTATCAGTGAAGTGCACATAATGTATTGGACCCAGTCTTTATTCAGTTCAATTCAGTTTGCTTTCAAATAGCATCTCTCTCAAAATGGCTGCTTCAAAGTGCTTAGCATAGAATCATACAAAAGTAGCACTTACTGACGTAGATGAGCTTTGAGTAAAGATAGTGTAAATAAATAGTGAATAAAGACTAAGAATGGACTCCATTAGCAACAGATTCTACTTCCTTTGTTTAAAGTGTAGAAATACAACAATATTTGGAAAGCGCATCTATGAAGATACACTTGTATATGTACTGATTACAAAATTTAATGCCAAAAATATCTTAATAGACCACATAAAAATAAACCACACAAAATGTAGGAACCTGACTAAAAGGGGCAGTTCACCCCAAAACTGAAAAAGATACGTTTTAGAGAGGCTCTACAATCTGCTGGGAGATGCGTAGTTTTGGAGATATCTGCAGTAGAAATGTCGATATTCTCTCAAATATAATGTCATTCTATCTGTGGTGTCTAAAGCGCCAAAACATACATTTGAAAAATTCAACAGCAAAGTCTCTTACCAGAAATCATGACACAGTTATTGAGTATAACTCACGGACTTTATAGTGAGCAGTTTAATGTAGGAACTATTTTCTTTACCAAATTTCACACATCAGTCGTATTCCAAAACATCAGTGACATCAACAGGCTAGCAACATGGCTAGCTAGCTAAATTATTTTAGCGCAACCATCAGCTTCTTTGATGAACATTGTTTATCTACTTTTACAGTTTAATTTTACATTTAAAACAATAACAAAATGTAGTATTGTCCAAAATGACCACCAGTTGGTAATGCATTGTAAATACCCAAAATATCCATGCTAAAATTTCTACGGAAACATTTTGGTAATTTACCAGAAATTTTCCATCCTCTTGCCATCCTAATCATCTCCTTTCTGCTCATTCAGCTTTTTTTTTGAGCTGAAAACTAGTGATGCGCTAATAAGGAAATTCCATTATTTCAAACTGATACGAGTACCAGTTGTTTGGGAAGTATTTGCTTAAAGAGGTTTAAAGGGACACTCCACCCAAATAGGTTAAAAAATTAATTAATTACATTCCAAAAATATGAAAAAGTATTTATTTTTCTTAAGAAAACATCAACTCTGGCATACAACAGTCCCAGTATACTATATTTTATAATTGTTTATAATCGTATATATACTTATCACATTTATAAGAGAGAAGGGCTGATCATCAAGTGCGATAAACTTAAATTACTTAAATTTTTTGAGAAATATATTTTGCTTTCGCACTGTCAGCACTGAATTTTCTTTTGTTATCAAACCCTTGCTTTACTCACAGACTCGCATTATTCAGCAGTACTGCTGCCTTCTTTATTAGAATGGATTTGTTTTTCAGAAACTCTTAATACTCTTCATTGTCTCGCCTGAAGGTGAACAACCAAATTTGTTGTGTCAAAATGTTTATTAGTAGATCTTCCTTGTGAAATTTTAGCAGAGCGATGTTTGCAAAATGCATTTCTAACATCGTTTTCGCTCGTGTTAAAATAATTACACATCAAGGGGTTTCTACATTACTGCATCTGTCTCAACCTCACTCTGCTAAATCTGAGGTCCTGGGTGAGTCAGAAATCTGAGTATGAAGATATCAGATGTCCATGTGACAAGGCCAATGTTGTGGTCCAAAGTTTGCAATCTACTCAGAAATACAGTTACTTCTCCATGCCATGTTGCTACAACAAAACCTGTAGGCAGTGTAGGGGGTATTGCCTTTAATTAGACTGAAACAACATGACGTCTGCTGCACATTACAGTGCGTAGCATTGTGTGATGTCCACTGAATCTAGTATCAGAATCTCACACTCCAGTTTTAGCTCTTTGATGTGTTCATGGAGTAACTGAAGTGGAAAATGAACAAGCAAGGTGTATTGTGAGGATCTAAGCAGCCTTTTTCTCTGGCCCTTCAGCTGCAAAATATCCTTGCTACTCTCACTGTAGAGCCAGTGCGAAAGGTTTTTTTCACTATATTCCACAATATGTCAATATCAGGTTGACTCATTGTGGATTCTTTGTTCAAAATGGCTTTTGTTCAAAATTAAGTTTTCTTCACTTATTAGCTTTGTCGAAAGCACTAAATGAGACCTTAATTTATGGACTGAGTCATGGATAGAATGGTGAGTCACTAAAATATGGATGAAAATATATGCCATGTTAAAGTGGACTGAAGAACATGGTAAAGGAAATGAAACAGATTGATTGTAGTTAAACGGAGTGGAGGACATCCTTCCTAATAGTGTGTGTGTGTCTGAATATCCCATATCTTTGATCTTCTTAAAAGTCTGAAATAATGAAACCTATTTGGTTTTGGTTGGCAATTATTTATTTTATTTTTTTTGTTAATTTAAAGAGAAGAAATTTTGTTTTAAAATGAAATATTCCTTCTTCTCCTAGAACAAGAAAAAATATGATAATGAAGGACTGACCAGTGCAGTATATGATTTATAAATTCCCTTGGCAAAAAAATTAAGGCTGCGCACTGCGTGAAGTATAATTAGATGTCTTTATACCAAGAGATAAAGTAGTAAGTGACTCTCGCTGGGGTGCGGACACCACATATCATATATTCTTTATTTTTATTCTGGACCATGTGAACTCATTTGTTTCTTTGAGTCCAGAAGCAGACAGCACCAAGATGGATTTATTGGAGTGTTTTATTGCACTTCAGTGATTAAGCAATTTTCACTGTAGGCCACAAATACCATGCAGAACAACTGCCTGGTAAGAATAGAGACCATGACGAGGCAATAACTCTGGTTTCCATGCACACACGTCACACACAGGCGAATCCTTTGTTTGGATCGTTCGTTCCCGTTATACTTTTCGTCTCTACGACACAGCTGACGGCAGGTCTGACAGCAAGTCCCCGCTTTCTGCGATCACAGGTGTTCCTGAAGAGCGACCGCGTGACGCGCATGGTGCAGAGCGGCGGCTTCTCGGCCAACGACTGCCGCGAGGTCTTCAAGAAGCACATCGAGAAGCGCGTGCGCAGCCTGCCGGAGATCGACGGCCTCAGCAAGGAGACGGTGCTCAGCTCCTGGATGGCCAAGTTCGACACCATCTACCGCGGCGACGAGGACCCGCGCAAGCAGCAGCAGCGCATGACGGCCAGCGCCGCCTCCGAGCTCATCCTCAGCAAGGACCAGCTCTACGAGATGTTCCAGCAGATCCTGGGCATCAAGAAATTTGAGCACCAACTTCTCTACAACGCCTGTCAGGTAACAGCTGTCAGCATTAAGGTTGGGAAACAGGCTGTGCAGAGTATTATCAATCACTCGATCTCCAGACAAGGGGAAGAATTTACAGGAAATAACTTGAAGCAAACAAAACATGTATTGAAGGAACTACTGTAATACTGAATGAGTTCAAGGTGCCTGGGACACGCAGTCTTAGTCCTGGGGACAATGAGCTGCTTTTTGTTTCAGTCAGGCACTTAAATATTACGGAGCTTTTACTTTATTTGCCTCTTACATCTATCAAAGTACCACAGATGAGAAATAATTGATTAGAGAATGCTTATAAGCAGTTGCGTGTAATAATATTTATGTGAGATTACATTTCACTGTGGGATAGCAATACCACGAGGTTATGAAAAATTGCAACTTTTTATTCAGCAACTCATCTTAATAGGGCTGTTTGAGAAATGAAGAGTCAGGGATTATGTTACACTAGTTTATGCTAATGATACTAATAATAATAATAATAATAGTAATAATAATAATAATTGGGGGTGTAACAATACTGTTTACCCACGGTTCGGTATGTACAGTGGTTTTCAGGCCATGGTAGCAGTAAGGTTTCTGTATCCTTATAATTAATTAAAAAACAAACTCTTTATTTTGCCAAATTGGATATTTAGCCATGATACAAACCGAACCGTGAGCACAAAAGGTATCAATACACCCCTGATAATAATGCTGCATGGTGATTATGATATGGAAACATATTTGTGGTATCGTAATATAGCTGTACACTCTCCGAAGAAGACTGCTGTGAGCTACCGTACCGAAAATATTAGAAATTCTGTGTTCATATGTCCGTGACAGTTAGGAAATAAAGAGATATTGCGATATTACATATAAATGCGGAGAGAGGGGGAGGAATAAAAGGCCAGTGAAAATCATAGGTTGGGCCCACAATTCGCTTGAGGGACTCTGCTCCTGCTGCTGTTGGAGAAACATGAATCCAGTATAATATGTGACTACAGATAGATAAGGTGCCGTATACGCAGTGTAAAAAGCCCAGTGTGGCTCTGGCAGAGTGCTGGATACTGACCCCCTTCTGGCTGTTATTATTGCTATTTTAGATGCACAAAATACACTCTGAGAAGTGCACAAACTGAAAGAAGGAAATATATTTGGTGACAAAAATATGAAAATGACAGTTTTAATATTGCTACGTAGCTGAAAACCTCATACATATTCATACAATTTGTTTTGACATTTCAGTGTTCAGTGTTTGTGTGTCATAAAGCATTATGCTATTCTGATAATAAGTGTAAAGATTTATAGAGTCCTAGGAAGATTTTCCTTTGTGACTTTTGTGTGAGGATGAGTTTTTACTGTGATATTCGTCTGGTCAGTAATTTCAGCCATTGTGTGATGGAGGTGTGTTCCGCAGCACCATTAGCCTTAGATTGATGGTAACATCTTGCCAGAAGCAGTAGGCTGGAGGACACGTCCCGAAGATATGGATGTATTGTAGCTGTTGTTAATTGTGCGATATTTGCATATGTCTGGATTAATCTCATTTTAAGCTTTTTGTGTTATGTGAATTGTGTTCAGTGATTGGCTGTCTGGAATGTTTGATTAATATTTCCTGTTATTCCTATATATTTAGATTTTTTTGTGAGCTGAGAATTTAGCTTATTTTATCGGTTAATGTTTAATTAACTTGTTGATTACATGCACTTAATTTGTAAACGTATCACCCGCTAGGTGCCATCGAAAATTTGACCCAAAAATTGTTATATTTACCAATCTTGTCAGCTTGCTCAACTCAGTATAAGCTGAGGATAGAATGAAAATACTACTTTGCGATTCTAGGAAGGGTTATTGCCTGAAAACTATGCCATCAGGGATTTTTGGCGACATCCAGATGCAAGGTGTTTTGCAGCTCCGAAGCTGTGCATTCGGATGGCTCCTTAGCTGTTAGATTTTAGCTGCCGTTTCCCCAAGCAGGTTCCAGTGAGCACAGCTGATGTTCTGCTGACCTAGGAAGGCTGAAAACCTTCTGGTGATTGCTATTTTATGCTTCCATATGGTGGCGACCTTAGTTATTTGGCTGGCTGCATTTAGTAGTCACTTATTTATTTTTGTTGACCTTAATCGAATGGTCTTCGTACTGAACTTGGTCATTCCAGAGGCCAGAGAGCATTCTGGAATGTGCTTCTGCATGCGAGCGGAGAGGCACTCACACATGAAGTGGGTGAAGTATGGTGAAGGATGGGTTTTATGAACATAAACCTCAGAGGGGTGGAGGTGCATTATTCCCATATAACACCGCCCCCCCAGAGTGGTTTATCCCGTTTAAAATAGGGCCACCTGCCAAAAGAGACATTTATTCTTCAAGGAGAAAATATTTGCTCATTTAAAATAGATGATAAGAGCATGAAATGTGTCTGTGCATGAGCCAACACGTCAGTTCCTGCAGAATTTACAGGAACAAAGCTACAAAGGCAGCAGTAAACAAGGTAATTTATGGCCAGGTAGCCTTTTAGGAAGTCTGCAGCTGTGGCTGATTAGCCTGGGGATCTCATCACAGATAAGGGTTCGCTATTCGTGGCGATGAAGCCCCACTGACATGGGGGGCATTTCAGAGAGACGAGCTCCGTGTGTCGAGGTGTCTGGGCTCCCTCCTGCCCGGCCTCCCTCATTTCTGGGTGGATAAGGCTTCACATTCAGCAAACATATGGAATTTCCGACTTGGAAAAGCGTCGGCGTTTTCCGTTTCACTTGTCACACTGCTGCAGCTGGCTGTGTTGTAACTGCTTGTTCTCATTGTTGTAAGCAACAGTTGTAAGTATGAATTTATTAAATGAATGGAGAAAATGGACACATTGATAAATATAAATGGCCATCAGGTTGTGAACTTGTAGTGTTCATTGTGCAGTCATGTGAGAACCACTAACCCCTTTGGGCTGTTTATGCACCAATCAGAACTGGGTATTTAAGCATGCTGTGATATAAACACCAGTTCAGCAGTTCATGGGTGCATTGTGGCTCTGAAGGTTACGCCTCTGCTCCTGTGATTAGAAGGTCGCTGGTTAGAATCCCAGCCTTGGCGTGATGGTTGTGTCTCTGTTCGGCCCTTGAGTAAGACTCTTAACCTCCTGGAATGCTCCAAGGGCCCCAGATTAATAGTCTGACCCCAAGCTTCCCTCTCACTGTGTGTAAATGTGCCAAAGGAGGGAAAATGGGACGTTCTGTTTTACAAGTAAAGCATCATTTAATATATGCATTTTCATTTTTATTTCTAGTATGTAATATGCAAGAAATACATGCGCTTCCAACCGGATGGAGGATGTGAAGCACAGTAAATACCCCTTTTGATAATTCACACTTCTGGCACATATTCTGTATGTGATTGATCTTGATAGATTCCCTAACCCCCCGGAAAACATCCATCACAGGGTGAACAAACGTGCACAGTCGTACACTGTGGGTAATTTAAAGATGATAATTAGCCTATGAACTGCAGGAGGAAGTTGGAGTATCTGAAGGAGACCTGTGTGACACAGGGAGAACTGGTAGTCTGTGAGGGTGGTCATGTCCAGTATTCTGTTAGGGCAGTCATGTCTGGCGGTCTGTGAGGGTGGTCACATTTGGTAGCCTGTTAGGGCGGTCATATCTGGCAGTCTGTGAGGGCAGCCATGTGTGCCTACTGTTTTGTCCCTGAAGTCAGTGTTCTGTGATTTCTTTTCCACTGCTCCCGTAAGGATCCTAAATCCGTTGTTATACATTTTTAATCTTATCTGACTCTGTGCAAAGCAACTTAAACGACTATAAATAGTTTGCAGTTCATACCACCAGGTTTACCCCTGAGGTCAGGATGTACTTGGCACAGGTGTGCTCAGTGACCCAACAGCAGTAATCGGTTAACTAGCAGGTTGGGCAGTACTCAACCATCTTAGTTAACCTGAGCAAAGCTGCTTCTTTTTACAGGAATTCCATGGTGTCCCCAGTGAGCAAGCTGACCTTTCAGCAGGTTTCGTTTTAGCATCCTTTTCAGTAGGAGGCACATCAGACCTGACATGGTTGATGTAAGAAGCGGGCAGGATGGCGGCCCAGAGGGGCGAGAGGGTGAACGAGTCCCTCAGACGTGCTCCGTGACGTGGGCGTGTGTCACAGAGCAGTTTTCTGCATTAGGGCTCCGCAGCACCTGGAGTTTACGTAACGTGAAGGTCGTCGGTCAGCCAGTGAAGGTGCGGGGGCAGTAGATGCTCAGCCGGAGGGGAACGATGCTGTCGTTTGCTCCCGTTGCAGCCCCAGGGAAGGCGACCCTCTCGCCGAGGGCCCCAAAGCATCGAGCGCTCGTCGCGGACAAACTCAAACAGATGCCCGGAGAGTGAATGACACGTGGCGCTGTTTCTCGGTGCCCCTGTCTAAGGTGTTAAACAGCCGCCCCCTCCACTGTCACCTCCCGTGCGTGACAGTCTCTGCTCAGCTCACGCTGTCAGCTTCAGCTCAGAACAGCCTTACAGATACTCCTCCAGGGAGCCCTGTCTCACACAGCTTGGTGTTGCAGAGCTGGCTAAAGGTCATCGGCCCAGCCAGCCCAAAAAGCAGCTCCCCCCAGCTCTGGGCTTTGTCATCCTGTACTTTCCTTCAGTTTCCTTCCTCTCTTAGCCCTTCAGCAGCAGATTGAGCCGACAGCGTCCATTAGACCTGAAAATGTGCATTATAATGTCTGTTGTTAGGTTGCGATTCATTTATTTAAGCAGTATCGCTGCCAGGATGCCCGTCTCTGGTACTAAATCTTTTATGGTACGTCGCATGCTTGGTGAAAATCTTCTTGCGTTTTCTGGTGTACGTTTCAGTGTGATTTGCATATTTATAATCCTGTAAAATCAATTTATATGGTTTGTATTTGAGCTTAAGTGCATCCTGCTGATATATGCTCCTGCATCCTCAGTTATTTGCTGCATTTCGGCACGGCAGAAAAGAGCCTCGGCCAAATAAATAAAATGTAAATGTGTCACACATTCTGGGTTTGGTTACTGGAGAACTGGCCATTTTATGCTGACATGGTGTGGCACAGCTATATAGGGGGATTTGGTTGTGTTTGTGAGGAAGACATTATCAATGCTGTGAGGTAAGATATTCAAAATAATATTATACATTCAGAATTCATTATGTAGGCCCATTAGTTATAACTACGCAGGTATATCTCTGTGTTTGCATAAAGGCGTGACTGGGCCTGTGTTGATGAAAAACAGACCTTTCACAATCATCTTTCACTTTCCTTGACACTGGGTGTCAGGTGACCATCTGCCATCCCAGGCGCTGCTCCTTTGTCTGCTGTCACGGCAGCTGTGCACTCGATCGACCTCGCCCCCACGCGGCTTATTGTCGGCCCGTTTTTTTTGCCCTTCCCCCGAATGCGTTACAGACAGATGTTCTAGCAGCTAGCCGACATAATTGCGTTTCCGACATATCAGTCGATCTGCAGAGGAAGTTATTCGATTTAGCGCAATCGCTTTTCCAGCAACGGAAGACCGTCGATATCGCCGAGCGTGGGACACGCTGGGCAGCCGGAACGACCCGGCTGACCAGACTGTGCGTGGACAGGGAAGGTGGCTCGAAAACATTACACTGTGTAGACTACACTGTTTTCGCTGCTGTTTATGCACTGCACACTCATCACAATTAGCTGCTTACTATAAGCATACAAAAGCTGCTGTACCCAAACAAAAAAAGGAGAAAGCTATTTAACTCATAGCCACCCAGATAATAAGAATAAATAATAAAAAAAAAACACATGTTAACCTACAGACCCCCAAATATTAAGCTGGTAACACTTTAACGGGACACAAATAATATAGTGTTATACTATTACTTAGGCATTAATTAACCACAAACTAAGTCTTAGTTACATACTGATCTCATGTTAATTCGTCATTAATGATTCGTGACGTTTTATCCAAAGCAATTACTGTATTTGTTAATTCAGTAAACCTTTCTGAACCACTGAAAGAACAAGTCAAGTGAAATGCTGATCTCATGTATATTCATCATTAATGAATCGCCAGATCTTTTATGTCAAGCAGACATATTTGTTCATGATTTATACTTCAGTAGTAACTGAGTTATTATTAAGTATTTGTGCCTCGTCAAGTAAAGTGTTATAAGTTTTGTATACTTTGTAGCGTAGCAGGCAGTATTATCCTGTTAGACTCTGAATGATTAACAGCCAGGTAAGATATTACTACTGCAAGGCAATCCATCATTAAAGCTAATGTAATTCAGTAAGCGATTATATACAGCTGTGGAAAAAATCCATACAAATATATTTTTAAATCTGCATTTTTTTTCTATGGCAGCCATTCTGTGTGCAGTATTAGTTGAATTTCAACACCAACATACCTGATTTATTGTAATGAGGTATTGATTGGCTGAACCAGACTGAACACTTAATGGTGTGGGAATCATATCTACAGACTTCCATCCATCCATTTTCTGTAACCGCTTGTCCTATTTAGGGTTGCAGTGGGTTTGGAGCCTATTCCAGAGGCACACTCACACACCATTCACACCTGTGGGCAATATGGCAACTCAGCATACTTTTAGACTGGGGGGGGGAAACCAGAGTACCTGGAGCAAACCCCCACCATGACGAAGGAGAGCATGCAAACTCCACACACAAAGCCAGAGTGGAGACTCGAACCCTAGTCCTAGTGGTGTGAGGAAACAGTGCTAACCACTTCACCACCATGCCACCTTACCTCAGGGTCCATAATGTACTTAACCGTCCTATTTTTATAGGACCCAATTGATGTCATTAACAACAACAACCATTGACTCTGCCAAAGATGTTCTGAGGTTCTGAGTGAGAAGAAGGTGGCTATGCTGACAGACAGCTACGGTGAGAGGCTGGGTGTTTCCTGGCTTAAGATTTTCAGCATGGCTGTACAACAGAACAGCAGGAGACACTGAGAATGACCAACAGTCATAAAGATAGCAGAAGTGACTGCACAGATGACTGCCAATTCAAGCGACCGTGCCTCATGATTTGAAAAATGACTTTGAGTGACCTTCAAAAATAATAAGAAACTTGAAGTGTTGTGAAGAGCACAGCAAGGTTGGTTTGAAATAGATTCCCAGAAGCAGGGCTGAAGTCCCACACAGCAAGGCCCTGCATCAATGAGCCAGGTTGGAGGTTATAGAAGATCATCTTCTCTGATGAGTCTGATTTAAAGCTCTGCCCAACACCTGCCCAACAGCTTGACAGAAACCTGGAGAGACCTATAAGCTGCAGTGTCTCACGGCTACTGGGACATTTGGCAAAGAGTTGCTGCTGATGTGGGGGTGCTTAAGTAAAGCTGGAATCGGGTAGATTTGTACTTGTGAAGGAAGCCACTCAAGCACTTATGCAGTTGTCCTAGAAGAATACTTGCTTCCTTCTACTCAGACCATGTTCCCCAGCCCTGATGACTGAGCTTTTCAGCAGGACAATGCTCTGTATCATGCAGTCAGGTCAATCAAGGTACTGTATGGATGGAGGACCACCAGAGCCTAACATGGCCGATCTCCAGACCTAAACCCCATCAGAAACTTCTGGAATATTACAAAACAGATGAAGGGTGGTCATAAGGCATCAAATAAAGCTGCAATGTTTGACTTTTATACCAGAAGTTAGATGTATCTGAAGTCAGCCAGTAACAGCGTGAAGGACTGGTGGAGAGTATGCCAAGATGCATCAAAGCGGTGATACAGTATCAAGGTTATTCCACCAAATACTCATTTTTCAACCCTTCCTAAGTTTTTTTTTTAAAAAGTTGGTTTTTAACATTTTAAACCGTTTTTTTGTAGTATTTTGACCAGTTGTCGTTGCAAATAGCAATATTTTTCTTTGGAATTTGAAATCAAATATGATCAATAATTTAGAAAAGAATGTCAAAATGTATATTTTATACAGGCACATTGTAAAAAAAAAAAAAGATTTAGTCTCATCCAGAGCAGCATACGAATATAAGAAGGGCTATACTGCAGATTGGCTATTACTTCTCAACTTTATTGGGAGACTTCATTTAATAAGAATGCAGTGAGCAGTGCGATTCTATTCTGATATAAGAAGAATGCAGTGAGCAGTGCAAATATATGCTGATATAAGAATGTAGTGAGCAGTGCAGATCTATGCTGATATAAGAATGCAGTGAGCAATATGGATCTATGCTGATATAAGAATGCTGTGAGTGGTGTGGATCTACTGTATATCGATATAAGAATGCAGTGAGTCTATGGTGATGGAGCAGAAGAAAACATGCAAAAGCTTCATGAAAAAACATGGGTAAATTGTGTATAAAATCCGTACAAATGACTGTATACAGTATATGACAATAAGGTACATCAAAGCCATCCATTCCTGCTGTCCGACTATGCATATACAGTCCATAAAATTAATATACAGAATGAAACATCTCTATGAATTTATTGAAATTATTGTGAAACTTTAACTGACTTTATATTTAAAGGCCAAGCACCTTAGGTGTGAAACACCTATTGTAATTGACATTATATTTGCTTGTACGGTATATTGTTATATAGCAGTGGTGAGCAGCTGGTGCTTTCTGCTTTTCATTTGGACCGAAATACAATTGAATCCAGACCTCGATATTACTGTCATAATAAAACGTCTTCTATTTTCAAGAGGGGAAGCTCACTTCAGTAACTCGCTTTTCTCGGCCAAGGTGTCTTTGAGCCCTGAAATTTATATATTTATTTGAAGCATCTCACAAACTGGATATCTCACTCCAGCCGTAGTGTGTCTGGTGTTGATTAGCTGTCTTTCTTGCGGGCCTTGAAACAAGTCAATGCACTTGCCTTTAATTTAGCAATGTTACCAATGTTATGTTATCCAGTTAATTTGGTCTCTGAAATACCAAGATAACCATCTGAAATTAAATGTTGCAGCTATCCCAACTGCTGATATACAAAGTGTTTTATTGTAAAACATCAAATTATATCGGGTGCTTTCCATCTTGGGTGAGTGATAAAATCCTTTTATATCTATTAATATGTATAAAAACTGTTAAAAATATCTAAAATAGCTTTTGAGCTGTTAATATTTCCTTGGGAACCTTAGGTCTCGAGGTTGACTAGAAAGCAATGTAAATAGAATTCCACCCACTGTGATTTTTCTAGACAGGCATTGTAAGAGGCACCCACGTCTTGTGGCATGTTCGGTGCAAACTAATCATTTTATGAATCATTAGCTAGGAGGGCAAATCTGACCCCCATTTTGATGCTCGTTTTGAAACAAGCTTGCTGTTTGACCTCACGTCAGAGGGACTCGGCACTGACTCCATAAACAACGCCGTCTTCCTGGAGGTGCTGTCAGGGTCCTGATCGCTTGAAACTCACCTTGCCCTCCCTCCTCGTTCCTCACACACACAACCGTTGAGCAGTTTACCCCCAAACCCTTCTATTTCCGGCTGTTGAGTGGGAGGGGTTGGGGTGGAATGGAGGTGCGTATCGGGTGTGGAAGTAAGGCTTAGGGGTACTGAAGCATAGCCGGGCGAAGACTGGCGGAATTCCTTCTCTAAAGTGATCAGCTCAGTCAGCACATGGCTGCGGATATAAATAGAGCAGCAGATTGTCATCCAGCTCCCAGCTTTTCAGTCCCCGCTGCCCCCTGCGCTGGCGCGTCCCCTTCAATCCGGCTGGCTGTCCTCTGCCAGACCCTGCAGCAACCTGCCGGAGGAAAAAACATCCGCAAGGTCGGAGGAGGGCGGATGTGCTCGTAGCCTGCCCTCCGGGATGATCCTGCATCATCTCCTTCTCTCTGCCCCTCTTAGTGCACCTGCTGTCAGTAGGAACATCACCACATGTGAGAGTCCCCTTCACACGATATCGAAATTCTGCATGAAAAATGTCACGTCAACACAAATCGATTTCCCCGTTTTGTTGAGAATGTATAAATATTTAGCTATTTATGCCCTTTACTCTACGAATCTCCTGTCGGATGATGTACTGGCTCCTGGATCCTCTTGATGTGTTTTTTTTTTCTTCTCGCAGTGTCCTTGAGAGAAGGTCATCTGTTTGCTCTGCTGAAGCCGCTCCAGATTCTCAGGGGTGTCGTAACTTTGCCTCGTCACCTACCTGTGCTCTCTCCCCCTCCCTCTGCCGCTCGTGACCTTTGTGTTGACTGTGATTCCGTTCGAGGATCGGATGCAGAAAGGCAGTGCGCCGGTGTTATCTGTGTTCCCCACGTCCGTCTAAAGCTGTGCATCTCACCACGGGGTGTGGTTGCACACAGCGGTCTTATATTTATTTGGTAAAAGGGACGTTCAGTGTCATTTCAGCCCCGGCAAAAAAGGCAGCGTGGAATGGAGCTCACTCCAAAGCAAGCACCTGCTTCTGGTTGCTGGTAGTGTGAGCTATTCCCCAGTGAAAGGTTACAGCATGCGTTTCTGTTAATTGAACATTCCCTGACAGCACCGCTGCTCATGCAGTCTGGTGGACTGTTTGGAGATGTTATATTAGCTGAGCCATTAAGCCGCCTCCACTGCAGCATGCAAAGGGGGGTTAAAGGGGTGACAGTGTGCAGATAGGCAGCATGGATGCGTCCAGAGTGCGTGATGCTCTGATTAACATGCTTTTTCCTGCTATCCCACTCATGCAGTTGTCCTGAAATATCATTTGATGGTTCACTGATCACGGTGAGGGATGATGGGGGGGGGGGGGGAGGAGTGAATGGGCTGTTCCTATTGGCCGTAACTGATTTCCATCTCTGAAATGCTGAGAAGTTAGTATTTAATCCACCACAGCAACCCTGTATGGATGGATGGATGGATGGAGGTGCTTATCCATTAACTTCTTGATAGCGCACGTGCTGTTAAAGAAAGAGTTATATGTTTCAAATTCGAAACAAATCTGCATTAGGCTAATTGGATTGCATGGGCTAGACTCAAGACTCCGTGTGATCCAGGGCTGGAAGATGGATGAATGGATGTTCTAATTTATGGCATTACTTCCCTTTCAGCTGAGCAGCACAAACCTTCCCATTCTAAATGCTGTGCTTTAAGTTATCCCCATTGTAGCTCTGCCAACAACAGGGGAAGAATCTTGTTTGTGTAACATTTATAAATACTAAATATTATTATGCTACTTTATTTTAGGGCTGTCACTATAGTGAGAGGTATGTGGAGAGGTTTTCCAAGCATGTCCTACAGGGAGGAGGCCCCGGGGCAGACCCAGGTCTCGCCGGAGGGATTATATCTCTCAGCTGGCCTGGGAACGCCTCGGCGTCCTCCCCGAGGAGCTGGGAGAGGTAGCTGGGGAGAGGGAGGTCTGGGTATCTCTCCTGAAGCTGCTACCCCCGCGACCCGAACCCCGGACAAGCGGAAGATGATGGATGGATGGATGGATGGATGGACTATAGGCTATATTAATAATTGAATAATCTACCGAATAATTTGCTGATTAATTGAGTAGTCGTTTATGTAATATATGTAGCAGCTGTTGTGAGGCAGGTACCAGCCTCGGATGGGGTGCACACTCACTCAGACATACGGTCAATTTAGGCACGTCCACCTCACTTAGGTTGCATGTTTTTGGACTGTGGGAGGAAACCAGAAGATCTGAAGCATCTCCTCAGCTAGCCTCTCACGGGGAAGGCGTAGAGTCATTGTTACTTGGTTAATTTTGTTGTAAAACATTGACAAACGGCACACACAAACGTTAACAATATTTAACGTTATTTCGAATATTTATTTCATTTTGTTGAAGAGTGATTTTGTTTTTTGTTTTTATTTTGTTGAAGAACTTAAAATGTGGGTCTTTCCAATTATTAAGCACAGGAAACCAGTCCCCATAAGGGAAAAAAAACGGATATTTATCATGCTATAGGAACTTTGTGTCCCCATAAGGATAGGTATACCCGCTCACACACACACACACACACAAACTCACACACACACACAAACTCACACACACACACACACACACACACACACACACACACACACACACACACCCACACACACACACACACACACACACACACACACACACACACACACACACACACACACACACACACACACACACGCACACACACACGCACACAAAAAAGTTAAGCACCCAGAAGTAATGGTCTGATTTGGATGTAATTTGGTACACGTGGAGACTAGCGATGGAAATGTAAATGACTCGATTTCCAAGGAGCTGGTATGTCTAGTTACCAGACACAGGATGCCTCTTAGGCGCATTAGACAGCATTACCAGCACTTGACGGAGTTTGATAGGGGTCACATTGTGGGTTCGCTTGAGGCCAGGTGGTGGTATGGTGAAATTGCCTGGCATATGGGGCATCCAGATGTCACAGTCGCCCGATGTTGGAACCAATGGGCACGTCGTGAAGGTTTCGTTCACCCCCAGACAGACAACAGCAAGGGAGGATCAATCGCATTGTGCACCAAGCATTACAGAACCCCATGAAATCTGTGCCTACCATCCGGACACAGGTATTAGACTCTCTTCAGCGCCCCGTGTCATCCTGCACCGTGTCTCGAAAGTCAGCTGGATGGCTTACCGTCCCATGTGTAGACTGCTGTCAGCACCAGCGCAGAGACGGCTGTGTTTGGATTGGTGCCGTAACCGGGTGGCATGGACTGATGAGGAGTGGCATCTTACCATGTTCAGCGATGAATCTCAGTTCTGCATGACCACGGATGACCGTCATGTGTGTGCATATGGTGGCGCGGAGGGGAGAGGACCAATCCTGCTAATGGTGCGGAGAGACACACCGGCGTTACTCCTGACATCATGGTGTGGGGAGCCATAGGGTGTGACTTCAGGTCATCCCTGGTAGAGATTCGGGGGACCCTGAGGGCACAGCGCTACGTCAGTGACATCCTGCGTCCGCATGTCTTACCCCTCCTGAGACTGCACCCTGGTATAGTCTTTCAATCAGACAACGTTTATCCACACACAGCACGTGTGTCTATGGACTGTCTGCGTCATGTCGAGGTCCTCCTATGGCCAGCCCAGGTCCCCTGATCTTTCCCCAATCAAACGTGTGGGATCAGCTTGGACGTCAAGTCAGACCCAGAGCCAATCTGCAGGATCTCGAAGGCCAGTTACAACAGCCGTGGGCTGACTTGCCGCAAGAGAGGATACAACAACTGCACGTTGTGTACATGCCACTGTCACGTTGGAAGACCTGCGATAGTCAGCTGACTTAAGATAATAAGTTACACTAAATCACTTTTACATAGGAAACAAAACTTAGCAAGCTTTGCAGTTTTAATGATGGTTCCTTTTCAAGATTATCCAGTATACGTTAAAACAGCAGTCTCATGTTTACTGCCACTGGTTTTGCATGAGCTCTGCATGCGCTTTCTAAGAGAATCATAATCATCATCCTTGCTGTTGGACTCACAAAAGACATTCGCTACCACTGTATGGAAACATTTTGCATTCCAGAGATGATTTTCAATGCAACACCACCAACTTATCTGACAAACTTTATTGGTAGATAACAAGTAGAATACTTTGTTTATTTTGTGTGTGTGTGTGTGTGTGTGTGTGTGTGTGTATAATGGTTATTAATTCATATATGATTTGTATGTGAGATGATTCAGTTAAATGATGTTGTTGAGGTAATAGCTTATTTCAGTTGCACTGGGGGAGTCTGTGGATTGATATAATCGCATTATTGGTGAGACCGTGAAAGATGTTGTTGCACTGCAGTCGTGCATTTTCATTCACTTATAATGCGATGTGCTCCCATACAAATGAGGCTTTCACTTTCTTATTTGGACCCTCATCCGCCACGCTCTGTCTTCCTTCCGCCATATTACTGAGTAATGGAGGCAAATCCTAATCCATGCCTTTTAATAATCAAATAATTGAGTTTAAGTAATCAAGTAATTGTGACAGCTCTATTTTAATTATATGTATGTATGTATGTATGTATGATCGTATGTGTGTATGTATGTATATATGTATGTATGTATGTATGTATGTAGTGCCCTGCAATGGTTTGGTGCCCCATCCTGGGTTATTCCTTGCCTTGTGCCTGTAGCCTCTGGGATAGGCTTCAGACCTCCTGCATCCCTGAATAGGACTAGCGAAAATGGATGGGTGGTTATGTATGTATGTATGTATTATCATTATTATTGTTGTTGTTGCTATTATTTTTATTATTATTTAATTTTATTTAATTTAAGTGATTTCACTATGGGACCTTGAACAAGGCCCTTAACCCCAAATCACTACAAGGTTGCATTCAGACCCAGATATCTGACCTTCACTTGTACATCTCTTTGGACGAAAGTATCTACTAAATAGCTAATTGTAAATGTGATGCAGTCCAGGGTCAGAGTGAACCTGTAACCCATTCCAGGTCAGAGTGAACCTGTAGCCCATTCCAGGTCAGAGTGAACCTGTAGCCCATTCCAGGTCAGGGTAGCCTGCCAGCCTGTTACATGTCAAGCAGTAGTTCAGCCATTATAATTAAGGAGACTTTTGCCTCCTGAGATTTTTTTTTTGTTAGCAGTAACAGTCCAAGCCCGAGAATTGGTGTGTGGGCCAGACCAGCTGCTCCAGTGTCCTGACCACATGATCCTGGGGGAGGGTCGTGGGGGCTGGGCAGCCATTCCCGGAGCAAACGCCGTTACAGGCCTCGACAGGGCCCCCCTCCTCTCACACAGTCACATGCACAGGGGTCCGACCGCAAAACAGGAAAGTCATCCCATCTGGCCTCATCCTTACACCCACCCTGGATGGCACTCATGCTTTTAAAGCCATTTCCTAGGACCTGACTCCCCACCTCACTGATCTGTAAATTGCACGGGGTGGGGGTGCTCCTCTACAGGCTCTCCGAGCTGCACGTGGGCAGAAGGGATCGTTGGTGATGCGCTTTCGTGGTGGGGGGGGGGGTCATCGCGTGACGAGGTGGAGGCTTCATCCGCTATGGGCAGGGAGGGGCATGGTTACCCTGCATTAATGGGGGTTAATGAAGTCCCCTGGCTGACTGTGTTGCTGGAGGCAGGAAGGAGAGAAACCGTGAGGCGTGACCCAGCTTTGATTCACGTTGGCCTAGTTAAAAAATTCCTGGGGGGAGTGGGCTGGCAGGAGTTTCTTTTAAGCAGCGGGGGTGGGGCATGGAAACGGTAGGAGCCCTAGCCACACCCCAGCGCTCCTTAGGCTCCCCTGCCCCATCCACCCACTCAGCATCCATCACGGACGCCGGACTCCGCCCCTTCGCATCCTGCGGCACGCCGCTTCACGCTGTTTCTTAAAACGAGGCTAGGCGTCCTCGGGAGACGGACCACCTTCCTTCCCGCTCGCGAGTCTGCTGTGCCCTGTGTACCTCTTGCATGGTGATCGGACGCTTAATCTTTGTCTGTTTGTCTTGTATTGTGCGTCGTTTTTCTTTTGGAATGTGCCTCCCTCTGAGACAAGGATGAGGCGGCTGCTTCACCTGGCTGCTCATGCACTGTCCGTCTCTGGAGTAACCCCCTCCCCCCCGCCCATAGAGCCCACCTTCTTGGAAAAGCAAACAGCTACACTCATATGAGCTATTCAGGGCTACCCTAGAGCTCTGTTAATGCCTCATTAAGGCACATTTCCAGCTTTCTTGAGCATAAGAGAAGAATATGAAGAGAGCGGTGTTAAAGACATGACACGGTGCAGTGCTATATCACTGCTTGTGACCCTGCAGAGCTCTGGCCCACCCAGCCCGCGGAGGCTGGCTTCCCTGCATCCCTGTCAGGCCCATCGCTCCACGCCGCGTCCGCCAGGCTGCGTTAAACTGATTTCATTAATTCGATTAAGGCGAATCCCCAGCTCAGATCACGATGGCCCCTCCCACGTCGGCGGGGACGTCTCGATCTCCTCTCACCGTGCGCTTCCTTTCTCGGCTGCCTTGCACGCCGCTGTCTTTGTACCCCATTTACAGAGTATGCAAGTAGCCAAGCAAGATCCTCCTGGTTCCACAGCATCCCAGTTGCATGACTATGATGAGATGCTCGGAGCTGCTTTATGCATGAGGGAAGCTCGGTGGTTAATTACGCCTCCAGCAGAGCATGGGAACTGAACCCAAACAGGCATAAGGCTACAGTGCCCCCCAGCTGGGACTATGCCATGAGGGATTCCCACGTAACCATCACGTGATCCACGTTGTCCAATCAGAAAGGATTCCAAAGAGAGCCTGTGGTGATGTGACCTTGGAGTCCGGACTGAGGGGCAGGTCGGATGAAGAATCTGTGACACAAGTGGAGCCCGTTGTAGTGATCTGGCCAATCTGTAGGGGGAGGAACGAGCATGGGAGAGCCCGCCCCCCACACGTGCCCATGACTGTGCCCATGTGGGCTTGAGGAGGAAACATCTCGTACGCTTTACGTTGGAGTAGGGGAAGGGCAGTTGCAGAGCGAATAAATAACACAGAATGAGTTCAAGGAGGCAGTGTGGGCGGTGTCTTCCTGGACTTGGCATGCAGGCGGACCTGGAAACAGGGGCTATTTCCTGTTCATCATTACCGCCATCATTACTCGCGGCTCTGCGGTAAAACGCATCATCCCGCTTCCCCCGGCCCCTACCGCGCACGACGCTCGAGGGAGCCCGTTCAGAGATGGGTGTTTGTTCGCCTTGTCGAGCTCTCGTGGGGATGGGGGGGTTTGATGGAGATGGGGAAGGGAGGGGTGAAGCGCCGGGGTCCACCACCAGCCCAGATGGTGAACTAACCAAGCAGAAAGCCGAATGTTCCCGGCCAACCAATAAATCGTAGCTTTTCTCTTTCTCTCCCGCCGTTGCCAAGAATGCCACAAGCTCATGTTTGTCGGGTCGGCTTTAAAAATGAGGGCGAAAATATGATTAAACGCAGTATGTACTTCCTTTTATTATATATGCTGGCTTCTCCAAACTCTAGCCGCAGTTGCATTGTGACTGAAAGCTCTTCAGATGTCCTCAGACCCTCCACATCAGAGGGCTCCGTTGCCCCCCCTTTTGACGGCCGTGACTCACGCTGGCGATGGGCGAGCCCATCACTCGGGGTACGGTGAGCCCTTCAGCGCGAAGGAATATGCTCCTCACGCTGACAGGACGGCCCTCCGGCGGAGCCGCGGAGTCGTGGGCGGCGGTACGCCCACTCCGATCTGCTTCCTCGCTCGGTGGCGCCGGGCACTTGGGTCTCTGATGCGAAGGGAAAACGAGCGCTTGTGCGTGCGTGATGTTTGCTGGCCGCTGTCAGCGCACCGTCGCACCCAAAGGGTATAACAAGGTGACAATCGCCAGCTGTTGCTCCGTGTTTTCCACCGATCTTCGTAATGTATGAAAACACAGACCGGCTAGCAGTGATTTGTGTCCTCCCCAAACCTCCGGCTCAAGTAACGCATAAACTCTCCCTGCGGTTGGAGGCATGCGGGTTGATTGATTACGCTATTAGGCCCTAATTAAGCTTACCAATTAAGAGGCAGCTATCACTGCATAAAGGTCAATAACCTTTTCACTGCACCCTATGAGCAGAATCATTTTCGATGGGAATTGCATCAGCTACATTTGCTTGTCATTATTCATTATTTACATCTATTCCTCCATCTCTCCATCCATCCATCTCTTACCCAATTCAGGTTCACGGTGACCCCGCAAACAAGGAATGTGGCGGCTAGCATCCAGGACGGGATGCCGTTCCATCACAGGGGACGCATTCACGCGCACGATCGATGGCCAATTTAGAGTCGTCCATTCAGTTAACTGAATAATTGTGGACGGCACGAAGAAAGTGGAGTACCTGGGGGATACCTGTCGAAAAATAGGGGGAGAACGTACAAACCTCAGCCACACATACCCAGAGGCAGGATACAAGCCTCCTGCCCTGGAGATGTGATGCTACAGTGGTATTCACTAAGGCACCGTTCTCTCTTCATTTTTCACACTTAATATGACGGCTGTTCATGGAGTTCTGTGGCCTGGGCTGCACCTTGTGTCTTCAGCCAGAGTTTCTGTTGTTCCTGAGTTCCCTCAGGTTCCTAATAGCACTCAATGGCAAATGTGTCTCTTCTCCAAACAAAGCTCAATCATCTTGGGTGTTTGTGTCTATTAAATAAAGTGAAGTGTGGCTGACAGGAGACTGTAAGGTAGTCACAAAGATGAGGGAAAGCTTTAGACAACCTATTGAAAATCTCTTTGGGGTGAATGTACAGTTTAAGTATGACTTTGGGCATTAATCACTTTTTTCCCCCTTTTCAATCCCAGCTGGATAACCTAGATGAACAAGCTGCCCAAATAAGAAGAGAGTTGGATGGACGACTACAAATGGCGGATCAGATCGCAAGAGTAAGTTGGCAGAAGGTTATATCAAATGTCATCTTATGTACTTTGACCATAGTGATGTAGGTGTCCCTGACTGTTCTTATATGCGTTTAAATAAAAGGCAGGAAGGTTTCCCAAGTTTGTGTCCAAAGAAATGGAGGCCATGTACATCGAGGAGCTGAAGTCTTCGGTCAACCAGCTGATGGCCAACCTAGAAAGCATGCCGGTGTCCAAGGGCGGGGAGTTTAAACTGCAGAAGCTGAAAAGAGGTCACAATACCTCCATCATCGACATGGGCCAGGAGGACGAGAACCAGCTCTCCAAGTCTGACGTGGTGCTCTCTTTTACCCTGGAGGTGCGATCGAAATCCTGCCTTATAGCTCTGGAAAGTGAAAAAAAGAAATGACTATTCAAGCTTTGCCCTCATAAAGAGAGTGCTAGACTGAGCCAATGCATAGCAGTAAAAAATAATAATAGTTTCCTGTAGAATGTAAATTTCAAGTAAAAATCCATGCATTACTTTTTGAGCACTACTCAATCTACTGAATGGGAATTTTCAGGGCATGCATGAAACCCTACTAATTCTGGAGTCTCAATTGTTGACTTTTGAAGTTAAACGACCTATTTTGCTTTACTACAATTTGAAGACTAGTTCCTCCCATTGTTAAAAAAGGATTTAGCTAGAAAACATCTACCAGTGAAGGGTAACTGGCTCTCCTTCAGTGGGTTTGCATTTCCAAACTTTCTCTTCTATAAACCAGTATGTGTGGAGACTTTTGAAACATAAGCTCTAGTAAAATATGCTTTCATGATGAACGACTCCCTGTAAATGTGGCATAGCCCGAAGAACTATTCCCTTCCTCTGAGTATTAATTATACCATCAAACATTCAATATTTCCCTCTGCCTTTGATTATAATGTATAATGGTGACCATTATTATTACCATGGCAGCGGTAAGACACCTGTCGTTTGAAAAGGAGCAGTGATTTGTGGTGCGCATGCTACAGACTGGAATCCATTTTGTGGGTTTTATTTTTGCTTGTCTTTAAATTTCCAGGTTGTAATAATGGAGGTTCAGGGCTTGAAGTCTCTGGCTCCCAACCGCATTGTCTACTGTACCATGGAGGTGGAAGGGGGTGAGAAACTGCAGACCGATCAAGCAGAGGCCTCCAAACCGACGTAAGTCTGGAAATAAGGAGACGGGATTTTTTTTTTTAGCTATGTGCCGATTGCAAAGAAGGCAGGAGAACTAGTTCTTGTGGCTGTCTGTGCTGTAAGGACACCATAGTGTCTCCAGCAACACATGAACTATGATGGTGTCGATTCTTCACGGCTATGATTATGCAATGATTCATTCTTGGTTGATTGACCCAAAAATGGATGTGTAAATGCTGGCAAAATACTTTCCTAGGGAGTATATCAAGCATATCAAGTATAACACTAAACCTAAGCCATAATCCCGAATCTACCTTTCTTGTGTTGCAACAGTTCACTTGGCTACCATCTAAGTGTATTTTTACGCTTGTTTTACATGAGTTTGTTGTGGCTGGGTTAGCATGGTTAGCATTACCAACACCAAAGATTCCATAAGCTATTTAAAAGATAAAAAACACACACTACTGGAATATTTTCTCCCTCAGTAGGTTTTTTTCTTGGTGCAGTTTTCGCAGCGTCCGCTTCCTGCCAGTTTATGTAATTCCCGCTGTAAACTCGGCGGGAACAGAAATGCCGCGTGATGTTCGGCATCAGAATCTAAGAGCTGCCATCCTTCCCCACGGCCCGACTCCTTCCGCCTTTCTTGCTTTAATTAAAGTGCAGACTAAGCACTGTGTCTACTTCTAATATAAATCATGTCTTTTAAATATTCAGTCTCGGGTATCTGTTTTTCCCAAAGCAGGTGCTGAGATTCCCTTTTATTAGCAGAGTCCACTGAGGTCAGCTGTGGCGTTCCCATCGAAATCTCGCATGTTTTCGAAATTGTCTTATTGATGTAGCTGTTAAGACATGAAAGATGACCTTTAATAAAAGGTGTTTTGTTGCAGGTCCCGGATGCCTGACATCACAAGGCATTTATTTTTAAAGAATGTTTCAAAGAGTGTGTGTTTGAGAGCTGGGGGGGGGGGGGGGGGGGGTTGATGGTCGGTCAGAAAAGCGACCCCATGGTGTTGATTCCACGCGCTGGGAACACTGGAGACAGATGTTGCATTTGCGAGTTATAACAGCAAAGCAGTTAGAGTTGGCGTATAGCTTTTGGTTGAAAGAACCTTCTTCTGCTGAAACAGGCCTGCCAAGCAGTAGTCTTCTGAGGCTGTATGCACAAATCCCTCTTAATGCCTGTCTTGGCCGTGAAGTAGATAAATAATCACTGATGAAGGGGAGGCTTCACTTCATTGGTTAATGGAGAACTGGGGGGGGGTACTCTTTAGGCTGTAATGTAAGCATCAGACAGCTCATTCTGCATGTGACACTAAAAATTATTACATATTCACTGCAGTAGCCAAGAAGTCGAACTCACTTACAGGCAAGATTCATCCAGATGAGGGCTGTGTCGTATCACGGTTGCCAGGAATAGGCGCTATAAATCCCTTGGGGGAGAGTAAGATTTCAGGGCAACCACTGTAGGATTGGACAATATTACTTGCACTTGGGGATCTTTTCTTAAACGATTAAACAGAGATGCTGCCAGCATTTGGTGAATATGGCTTATAGATTGTAAGATGTCGTCCCAGAGACTGAAAAGCACAGCTGGTCCCGAGGTTTTGCCAGGCTGTTCTCGACATTGTCTAAATATAATCCTAGGAGATGCTGCCTTCAGCGTTGCTGGGACAGGAAGGCTTAGTTGTAGTGGTCTCCCAGAATATTAGGCGGGAGAAAAAAAATAAGAGTTTAGCATGGGGGGAGGGGTAGCAGGATGAAGTCATGGGGGCATTTAGGTTCTGTTTAAGTGGGTCTGTCCTTCATATAGCTGCCTCTCAGTTGCTATAAAAAGCCTCCCAAGTCCCTGATATCTGGCACCATCTGACTGGCTGACTTGTGGACAGTGAAAGCGAGATGTTGAGGCTTCACAACAGACGGTGCCAAACAGCCATCCAGGTACTAAAGAGGCAGGGCCAGCAGCGGCCTCGACGGGTAGGTGTCCAAACCAGGCAGGTGCAGGGGCGTAATGAGTGTATAAAGGGAAAAGCAACGGCAGATGGGTCCTCTCTTTTTGAATTTAATAATCCGGCCTCTCAGAATATTCTCGCAAGCGACAGGAGGATGTTGTCACCGAGTGGCCGCAGGCAGATTCACACACTCTGCCCAGCCAAGTCTCACCTGTTTGTGTACATCTTTGTCAACGGTATGTTGAGTGAGAGACAGAGCTGTAATATTATTATATAAAATTCAATGAGCTGTAATTGATTATATAAGATATGCCTTAATTTCCAGTAAAAATAAGGGGAGCGACGAGTCTTTTGACAAAGGTAACTATCGGTAGTTTATTTGTAGTAGACTGTAAGGAATGCTTTAGTAAGGTATAATAATGAAAGCAGGCATGAAAACTGGTTATTGGAATGAATTTGATAATAAAAATGCGTGATTATCCATTCATTGTGGTGCACAAGGCAGGGGCGTACCCTGATACAGAGTCCATTACGGGGCCCGTGCATGCCTTTGGACTAACATGAAACCTTCCCAGAGAATTCAAACCAGCGGGACACAGTTTACGTTGATGCAGTTGAAAATTCATAAATAAAATGATTGGAGTGGGGGAGATGGCTGAATTTGATTGTCCATTGATGAGGAAACCATCAAACAATAGCCTCACAAAATACCTCATATTGTTATATTGCCAGTGGTTAGAATGTACCTCCATTTGGCTTCAGTCAGAGAATTGCGTAGTTTGAGAACCGCTGGCAGATCAGGAATCCGGACTCTTTGATGTTAAATTGCTGATGGAACAGACAAATCTGCCTTTTCACTCAGTGCTTTTAAGATCTTTGTAATGTAAGGCTGCTACTGGCACAACTAATCTGGACAAACGTAAGCCAGGCAGTTCTGCAAGCAACAGTGAGTTCACATTTGTAAGTACTTTTATATCTCAGAAAGCCATGTCTTTGTTTTTAACAAATAGGGAGATAAAGAAACTCAGTCCATTTTGTATGAGAAGTTGGTGTAGTGCACATAATTTGGACGAGTTGGATACTGTGTGATGCCATTTCCAGTTTTTACCTCTCTATGGGTTTAGGAATCACCTCTGAAATGACATACACATATAAAATCTGCGTTCTTTGACCATATATGGCAGTGTTAGAGATGGTGCTGTCTGGTGTAGGATAGCGACACAATATAAGTGCAAAAGATCCAATGGGGACATCAAACAGGTATCAAAGAAACATCAAAGAGGTTAAGGTGACACTGAAGAAAGTTCTTAATCTGAACCCATTTTGCAACACAAAAGGCCCAGAAAATATACAGTACATGAGCAAAGCTGCAAGTCACTGGTTCAAGTGGCAGCTAAATATCTAAGTGTAATGTGAATGTGAGGACTGATGTTTCAAACACACACAGAGGTGAATGTTTTATTTTTGTTCCAGTCTTTTCTCTTCAGTTGCCACACCAAGGATGCATTGGCCAAGGAAATGGTTTGGCTGATATGTCAGTATACGGATTACTGGTGGAAGCAAACTTCCTGCTCTAAACAGCCATGACGTGGGACAGATGCTTCAAGCTGCGGCCTGTTGTGGGGCTGCTGCAACGTGACCATCGTGGTGTTAGCGATGTTTTGGTAAATAAGCGTCAGTCCCCACCATTTAGCACCAGCACTAAATTTGGGGTTTTTCTCCTGTTTTGAATATGATAATTAAAATAATTGTTGATTAGTCACACTTTGAGACTAAATGTGCATGTGTTATGTGTGAATCAGGTGCAGTGTGGTGAGAGATGACTGACATGCAAACAGATGAGCAAAGGAAAATGTAATCAGGTGCAACATCAGTAGGATTGTCTTATTGGGGGGGGGGGGATAGAATGGAGGGATTGAAATGTAAGAGAACAAGGTGGAAAGGACTCAGTGGACAAAGTAGCGCATATCATAGTGCTTTGGGGGTGCCATAGATAATGGCCAATATATATTTAACGTGTTGAAACAATTGGGTTATGGAGTTATCAGTGCTTGATTTTGATTGCCACTGTATTTTTTACGTCATTATTCTATCTTTTAACTGTTTTGTCACACGTTTAGTCGGTTAAGGTGTTTTTGTGGCACCCCTGCTCCAGTATTGGACTTTCCCGTGCTCTTTGGGTCTCCTCCAGACACCAGTGAGGTTAAGGTTCATCCCATAGTCCAAGGACATGCAGTTAGGCTTATTGTTGTTTCTAAATTAGTGTATGATGGTGTGTGAGAGATTGTATGTGGACTAGCATCTAATCCATGGTGTACCTCTGCCTTGTGCTTCCTGAGTTAAGGAAAATGGATGGATTAGTGGATGTATGGATGAATGGATGTAACAGGCTACTAACCTACCTGGGATACTCTGACATCTGTCCAGACTTTTGACAAGTCCAGACTCCCTTGAATATCTGTTCAGAGAATCCAGCAGATGCATCCATGTTGTTTATCCATACATGAAATTCCTAATTTTAACCAGGTTTAAACAATGACTGCATTTAAGTGCATAGTTCTGGCTTAGTCATCAAATGTCAGTAGTAAGGCAGATAAGTATATTTTCATGACTGTAATTCATACATAACATATATAGCATGAATCACTTTAGGTTAAAGCCTCAACTGAAAACAGCAAAAAGATTTTAGACTTTGCTGTTACGAACACCTGTTAATGATTAGCTCTATTAGTTGGCTGCCTTCATACACAGAGAATGTTTATCACACGCTTGGTGGTTTTAGCCCTCAATGAGAATCATTTACTTCAAATCTCGACACTTTCGTGATGCACGGAGGATTTACTAATTCACGTTAATTGAAATCATTCGCCATTTCGACCTGATAATATTATCATTATACGGTTTACAGAGGAGATGAGCCTGGTAGTGCGTTTGCCTGTTACGTCGTGTGCTGAATGTAGATGTGTATTGTCTTACTGAGATGTATGACACCCAGAGAGAATGCTCACACACCGAAACCGAGGGGTAAACATCTGTGTCACTGATGATGCATCACCGGGCTGATAATTCCAGCAGACATATGAATGGTTACTGAATCTCCAGCCTTACTTGACACCATTTGAATAAAATCAGCCGACTCAAGTCATCCTAAGTAAGGCGAGCAAGTGCTGGTGAGCCAAAGTGGAGTCGCAAAATCTGCCAAATCGGCGAAGCAGATTTGTGGGGCTATTTTTACATACCAAAATACAGCCATGGTTACAATGAATTGCTTCCTTACCATTCGTCACTAAAAAGGGATGGATGTTTAAAAATAGATTCTGAAAGGAAAAGCAAAAACCTGACCATTAATTACAGGAGCAAGTGACAACTGGCCATTACATCTGAATGTTGCATTAATATGAAGAAATGTAATGGAAAATTTTACCAGTGTGATTCATCCGCGACCAGAATACGGCTATAGATAATGCATTCCTAAACATTTAAATAATATTGCATTTCTTAATTTTCAACTGCTATATGATACTGGGTGCATATATGAATAATTGGTAACGCTTTACATTAACTGCACCTTCATAATGCTTTTATATTGCATTCATAAAACGTTCAGTACACCTTCGTAATGTATTCATTAAGTATTCATAAAACTTAATAAACATCGTGTATGTATACTTTAACATCCTAACATCCATTAACAGCTGTAATATACATTAATAACAAACATTGTATAAAAATAACAAACATTATAGTTGTATATTCATGTAATGTTTGTTATTAATGTATATTAAAGCTGTTAAGGGATGTTAGGATGTTATGGTGTACTTGCATGCTGCTTATGAATGTTCTATGAATATATTATGAGTACATTATGAAGGTGCACTTTAATGTAAAACATTACCGAATAATTTGGTACATATACTTGTAGGGCGATACACTTTAAAGGTTTCTCCCCTAAATACAAAAACAGCTCATTAGCCCAGCAATAGATATCTTTTACCGTTATTCCTTGACTTATTATTTTTTACATGCATTTCAAGAATATCATATAAATGAATATTGATTTTTCCCGACACAATTTGTATTAAATGTTTCATTAGGGGACTGTAATATACATTGACAATAATTAGATCCCTACAGTCTTTTGTTTATGGATTACCTCTGTGGAAAAGTCGCAACCTTGGTAACATTTCTAGTCCGGTAATGTGGACATGGACATTGAAAACGTTTTTAAAAGTCACACAGTCATTGTTCTGCAAAATTGTATCACTTGCAACACTGCCATCTAGTGGTGGCATTCAATGCTTCCTGCATCAACTCAACTTTTTTGACTGTTTTCTTGTTTGAGAGGATGTAATTGGTAATAATAATGATACTTTTATCTGCCATTTGTACCAGTACAGGTACATAAGAATAAGATGTATAGGAATTTTTTTTGGTTTTTGCATATTTCAACTTATCAGACATATACATATGCAGAAGAGAGTGAGTCCTGGGATCAGAGTGCAGAATCAGCTGTTTATCCTTGCAGCAGGTTTTTGAGGATAAGGGCTTTGCTCAAGGGCCAACAGCAGTATAGTTACTTGGTCATGCATGGGATTCAAACCACAAACCATCTAGACAGAGTTACGTGCTTAATGTGAAATTACAACACGACACCAGAATGAAGATTTCAAATGGTGCAGTTTTGGGCAAGGATATTAATTAACATTTCTGAATTGTTGGGACAGATGAACCATAGCCCGTTCTCCCAAACCACTTCAGCAGCGAGCGGTAAAAGCACGCCGTCCCCATTGTGCGGCCCCGTGGCTTGCGCCGTCAGTTCAGCATGCGCTAGAGCACACGCGGCGCGGAAAATCGATGACTCCTTCGCATGGCAGTGAGCCTGTGTAGTCAGACCGCCGGCTACAGAGCGAAACCCAGCAGGATCCTCCAATGACGACCTGTCAAGAAACTCCAAAGCTCAATGATCAGAAAAATCCCTCTAGATGTGAGCAATCACCTTGGGGTTATGGGGGAAATGAGAGGAGGAATGAGGACTGAAACAAAACAGCCCCCAAAAACCAAACACAAACTGCTCTTATGGTATTTGAACAATGAGATATAATCTGAAAGTGAAGGTTGGAGATGCAGTCTTCATTACATTTTTTAATGCAGAATTGCCTGTCATAGAAAAAGCGTGAAAAATATTGATAGGTCTTTAGGTAGGTTCTATTTTACCATGTACTTTCTGAAGCTGGACAATGTATCAGGTCTTGTAACGGAGTTAATGGTTATTCTGAGGTTTGTAAGGTGACCGACTGATGTACAGGTATTAGAGGACCAAGCTGGATGTCAAGCTGGACCCATCGCTAAAGAATTCATATGACTTGAGAGAACTGGAAGTTCTGCTCCAAAGTTGACCAAAGGCAGCGGTATATCTCGTTCAGAAATTTGAATATGGAATTTTCTGAAGGCCAAGGAAACCTTGAGAAACCGAAGATCAAGCTTTCAGACAGATATATCTCAGTGGGTTAGTATGCTGTACCTGTGATCAGAAGGTCTCCATTTCAAGTTGTGCGGTTGCCAGAGCTGATTCACCGTTGGGCCCTTGAGCAAGGCCCTTAACGCCAAAACTGCTCCTGGGACTGTCTGACCTGGGTTTCTCCATTGTATGTTGCTAAGGATAAAACAATGGCTAAATAAATAAATGCATAGCTCAGGTTTAAGGTTACATTGCTTGGAAAAATCAGATTTTAAACAAGATTGAAAAGATTTATATAGGAGAAAGCGCAGCACTCGCTTCACCGAAAAAAATGTTTGAATTCACCGCACAGGAGCCAAAATTCTGACAGAATCATATGCACTCAGTGGTCAAATGTCATGTAAATCATATAAACTCAGTATAAACAGAATCATGTGAACTCAGTATTCATTAATTGAAGAAGCCTGTTTCTCGAAACAGCTAATCATATGGCTGCTATTGAATAGTTACAGCACATAGACAGCATCAAGAGGTTTAGCTAAGCATTAGAATAGCTAAGATGTGTGATATGTGATTTTAAATGTGGTTATCGGTGCCGGAGGTGTTTCCCCTCAGAAGCAGCTAATCTCCTGGAGCTTCCATTTACTGCGGTATCTAGAGTTTACAGAGGATGGAGTTATAAACAGAAAGCATCCAGTCAGCAGCGTGTTGACAGGAACGCCATGTTAATGAGACGGGTCAGATGAGAATGGCCAGACTCGTTAAGGCTACAGAAAAGCCACGAATGCAAAATTAACAGCTCAGTAAAACTGTAGTGTGCAGAAAGGCTTCTCTGAACACACAACTCATCAATCCCTGAAGTGGTTATGGAAACAAAAATACTAATGTTTTACTGAGCTGTTAATTTTGCATTTGTGGCTTTTCTGCAGCTTTAATGGGTCTGGCCGTTGTACCTGGTGACACATCGACTGCTTAATAATGTGGCCACTGGGTGTGTATTATTGTATCAGTGTGTATTATTGTATCAGTGTATCAGTGAGTTTATTGTTTTTCATGAACATGTTTAACTTCCTGCTGGTTACTGTCCATTTAAACCAACAATTATCCCAGCCACAGTGAATGTAATAACTATTGTAATCAGTTGCAAGCAATATGCTGATATCAGTATTGTATTGCAATACCAAAAAAATGAAAACGGTACATTTCTGTCATTTTCAAAGTTTAGATCAGGGGTCACCAACAGGAAGCCCCCAAGGACCACATGAGTCGCCCGCGGACCTGTTCTAAAAATAGCACAACTCGCCCGTGAGCAGCGTCTAAAATTTAATTTTATCCTATTGCTATTCTTCTTTAATCACATTTGCATTTATATTGATTTGAAAATGACAATATCTTAAAAAAAACATTTAAAACATGTTTATTACACATGAAGTTTAGATAAGATTAAGAGAGTGTTTCAAACTGGTAGCCCTTCGTATGGCTCAGTAACCGTGAAGTAGCTCTTAGTTTCAAAAAGGTTGGTGACCCCTCCTCTAGATATTTAAGAATGAAGTGTACTGAATCTGGACTTTGGGAAACTGCTTGTTCTATTCAGGGTTGCAGGGGGAGAACATGCAAACTCCACACCCCTTGACAGAGACCTGAACCCAGGTCTCAGAGGTGTGAGGCACCAGTGCTAACCACTGCACCAACCACTGCACCACAGTGCTAGCGAGATACACAATCACACTCATTTTACATGTCACTTGCACGGAGAAGCTACATAGATGGAAGACGGAAAGTGCTGTTGCCCACTGCCTGTCTCTAGCTGGCATTGGGCAGCAGCTCAGTGGCAACTTTCTGATCATAGATACAACGGCACTGTGAGACGCTGCCTGATGGCAGAAGTGAGAAATAGTGATATTTTGCTTGGAAACAGGACGAAGAGGGTGAACACGCAGCCCAAACAGCCCCAGTATGCAAACTCTGTTACAACAACACATCTCTCGCTCACCCTTTATATGAGGAGTGTAACGATCGTCAGGTGTGCATGATAACGGATATAAGACATGCGATAGTAATATTTATGCAAAATGTAATTTCGCGGTTATTAAGTTTGGTTCAGCCTACATGTGGGTTCATTCATTTCCCGTTCCCCAGGGACGAAAAGTACGCTAGGCTAAATGAACAGAACAAACACAGCACAGAACAAGTATAAAACTAGCCTTAGTGTATTATCGATGATGTTTTGTAACAGCAGAGACCAAATTAATATCAGAATCTGTGTATTGAATGGAGTTTAATTAATTTATGCATATTTCATGGATAGCGTTAAAACTATATTATTTGTTATTGGTGTCTGTTTACTTTAATGGGCCTGTTTAATTAAAAGCAATATGAAATTTAATGGCAATGTTTTACAGTATTGGTTCAATATCAGTACAGAATCAATATCAAGCTACCAAAGCTGGTATTGAAGTTAGAATTTGGTAGCTATCCAGCTCTATCTTGGCGTGGGTGGGGAGCTGCTCTGTGGCTCTGTTCTGTCACATAAGAGCTGGAAAGATGAACAGACACGTCTGCTGCTCCCTCCTTTTTAACACTTCTGGGGTGGGAAAGTCCCAGACTGCTTCTTAAATTTATCTACATAACATCTCTGAAAATGTGATTTCTGTGGAGGGGGGGGCGAGCTGATGAACACTACTGGTGCTGTGTCTGAATAGAACAGAGATGGCTTATTTATCTCTGTGAGGAAATTCTCTTTTCGCCTCCCCCATCTTGCTCCCAATGGCACATACATATAGGTGAGAGCAAGCTTGGGGGGGGGGTCACTGCGCGGGGTCAGCCAGCGTGCAGCTTCCCTGGGGGGCCCACAGACATGTGACTATTCTGCCAAGACTCTCAGTGCCAACTTTCTGATCACAGATACCACGGCACTGTGAGACACTGCCTGTTTCCTCAGCAGACTCCTCTCCTGGGGTAGAGGGATACTTTCTACCCATGACCATCCATCCATCCATCCATCCTTTACTGCTAGTCAGGGTCTCAGGGCCTCAAGCACAGTGCACACGGTTGGTGTACACTCTGGACGATGTACCAGTGACTTGTAAAGATAGTATCTACATTTCTCCTGTAGGGGGAGCATGAGGGTGGGGGGCTGATTGACCCTGTATCAGGCTGAAAACATTAAGGCGATCAGAGACCGTGGCAGGACGATAAGAAGGTTTTCTGGAGTGTGTATCTACTGCAGCATGCATGTGTCTGTGCTGCCCTCCTGCTCTGTGTACTTATTGCTAGAGATGCCCACCCCCCCGCCATGCCCCCCCCCCCATGTCCCCCGCCACCCGGCAGTGACGCTGAGACCTCAGCATCACTCTGCATCGCTTCCTCTCTTCTAATAACTTGAGATGTTCTTGCCGCAGGGGCTCTGGTAAAGGACCAAGCATTTAATACTCCTTTCTTCTCACTGGGTCTAGCTGCTATTTCTGGCTTGTTTTTTTTTTTTTTATCATATTGGACACAGTTTGCCCGCTGTAAGACTCGTACGAGTGGATGAGTTCTTTAAATGGCCCTGACCCCACCTTCCAGCAGCCACAGCATGACTTTCGGGGTCGACCTTTGTGGAAAAATTCAATTTGACATGGCTTGACATCAGTCAGTTTGTCCCTCAGGTGCACCATAGGTAGGAGCGCCATTGCGGCCTTGAATCAGGCGACGGCTACAGAGCAGAAGGCCGCTTTGTGTAACCGTGCAATGCTTTCATCTTCCAGCTGGGGCACTCAAGGCGACTTCACCACAACACACCCACTTCCTGTGGTCAAGGTGAAGCTTTTCACAGAGAGCACAGGGGTCCTGGCGTTGGAGGACAAGGAGCTGGGAAGGGTGAGCCCTCGCTTTTACACGCCGCGTAATATCAGCTCACCTCCTCTGGACGGGACCCAGGGCAGCCTGTCTCATTATGCCTTATGTATGTTACAGCCCCAAAAAAAGTCTTAGTAAAAACGATTTCCTGACTCTCTGTTTGAAATACTGAGAAGCAATTGAAAAAACACCTGGAAAGTTTTGTACATAAGAAGCATAAACGTGGCAGTAAATTCACTATAATCTTACAGGTCAGTATCTTCTTTGCAACAAATAGGGGTATTGGAGACTTATTATTATGGGATGGTGTATAGAGAAAATGGATCTTTCACTTCCACAGCATTGAGACTGGAGAACTCGCATGCGTTTTATCTCTTTGGGGGTAATAGTGCATTTATATATATATAGAAGAAATATGCTTTTAAATAGAAAATGTAGAAGTTAAGTGACGTATTTGAGAGCTCAGCCTTTTGGCGTGTAGGGTACAGGATACTGCAGCTTCAGTATTTCCTGTCCCCCCCCCCTGCTGCCACTGGCCCTGACTGACAGCCTTGGCAATAGCTTCCCTGCAGGCGGTGGAGCTATTAAACGTCACCTTGTCTCGCTGACCTTGACCGGATCTCCTGCTTCTGTGGAGGCAGACGCCTCGCCAGCCCAGTTCGTTGGCACGCTTTCACGGCAGATTAGGACAGGTCTTGAAAGGAGGGCGGTTCCCCTTTACCCCATCCATCTAGATACAGTTCCTGATCGCTTTCATGTTGGGGGAGAAAAGGCAGGGGGAGAATATTAGTGCATCAGCAGAGAAGACCGGTGTGCCGTCTGCCTGGGGCAGCTTTTTCAAGTGACATTTAGCTGTGTTCGTGTAGAAACCCTGACGTAAACAAAAAATATCAACACCGTTTTATCTTAATGAGAATAAATGAACTCTTTGCTGTTTTATTACAAACTAAGTATCAACTACTAGGGCTGTAACGGTACACGGTATATTACCGAATCATTCGGTACGCCACCTGGTGTTGCATCATGACTACAATAAATTCTATCCCTCGCAAATAAGATGACCCCAATTTTTCAGATGTATTTTTTGGGTTAAAGAACCGCCATGTGATATTCGCACCAATATGTACCGGAGAATGAAGGCATATCATAATACCATGGTTCACATGTGCGTATCGAATCGTTGGGGGCGTACGGTTCAGTAATATATCGTGTACCGTTACACGCCTATCGGTTAGGTAAACATGTTGCTACCAAGCTAAATATACAGTCAGTTGGAAAAATAACGAGTTTATTTTTTAATTAAAGGGTGATGTGTGGATACAGATACCAAACCGTGGGCAAACAGTAGCGTTACACCCCTGTCTACTACTACTATTATTATTATTATGATTATTATTATTATTTTTCTGCTCTTATTTGCATAATCCCCACAGGTTGTCCTGCACCCAACACCCAACAGTCCCAAGCAGTCCGAGCTACATAAAATGAGCCTGACGAAGGCGTGCCCTGACCACGACCTGAAGATCAAGCTGGCCATCCGCATGGACAAGCCTCAGAACATGAAGCATTGTGGGTAAGAGGGCAGCCATCTTTCGCCCCGTGGAGCAGCACCGTCGCTCCCTAAAAGCGCGCTGTTCGGCATCGGCGCATTCTCACGGCACGCGGCTGGCGTCGCCCGGACGTCCGAGGGGCGGTTTTTCCGCAGAAACATCCCCAGGAGACCTGAGCGATACAGAGGAATGTCGCAGAACCGTCCACCGGAACGCGGACGTCAGTGTGTGGTATACTTTATGCAGCCAGATGGAATAAATCCGGTATAATTCATCTGTGGAATGCAAAAGAAAGAAAAGCTGTTTACGGCAGTAAGATCACAGTGCAGTCCAGATTTCATTTTGGCTGCGGGAAAAAACAAGTTCCAGTCTATATATAGACTGAACATGTTATAATATAATATAAGCATAGTATCATTTTTCATCGAGTACAGGAGCTTTACATCTTTTTACTGCCAATTAACAAATGCGTTGCTTGTTAGAACCACAATAATTGTGCACCTGGTTGCTTTTGCATTTGTGCAGGATCCAATTCTTAAAGCAAAGTTGCTTTCATTTGTATCATACTGTGCTGAGAAATTCTAGCTATTTCATTTTTTTTTTTTTGCATTAATAAAATTTCATTTTTGCAGGTACCTGTGGGCATTTGGGAAAAATGTATGGAAGCGATGGAAAAAGCGGTACTTCGTCTTAGTGCAGGTAAAAAAAAACACATAAGCATATTTAAAATTCATTTTATTTTATAGAAGATGAATACTATACCTCTTGGGGGAGGTTTATTACAGAAAAAAGGGTACAGATATATAAAGGGGGTCCCGTAGGAGGTGACAGTCTTTTCAGGGCCCGTGTGGTGGGCGTGGCATTCCCTGCTTGCCTTCACATTCTCCCTGCATGCAGGGGAAGGCTGCATCACCCCCGGTTGGTGAAATTGCTAGTTGCCGATCATGTCCTGCTGGCACTCCTTGTATGGTTACCGTCGGCCAGCGTGGTGCTGATCGCCCCCTGCTGGTACCCGGCGGATTCTCGCATCACGCCCAACAACATCTTGGCTCCCTTTACTCCCGACTAACAGTTGCTTAGTTATCCACCAGTTTAATTCCCAGTGTTGCTACAATGGCATGCGCATGGAATGGCGTGTCGATATTAACGTCACGTCGCGCAAACCTCGTGGCGCGCTGGGTAGCGCTGTCGTCACACGCCGCCTCCTTGTGTGTGTGGAGTTTGCATGTTCTCCCCCGTGATGTCATGGGGCTTCCATGGGATACTCCGGGTTCCCCCCATGGTCCAAGAACATCCTGAGGTTAAGCAGAGCTAATAATTTGCCTGTACTGTAGGTGTGAATGGTGTGTGAGTGTGAGTGTGTGTGTGTGTGTGTGTGTGAGTGTGTGTGTGTGTGTGTGTGTGTGTGTGAGTGTGTGTGAGTGTGTGTGTGAGTGTGTGTGAGTGTGCCCTATGATGGGTTGGTGTCCCGTCCTGGGTTGTTCTGTCGCTTGCGCCTGTAACCTCTGACATACACCCTGGGACCCTCAATAGGACAAGGGGACGGATGGCTATTCACACACACACACACACACACACACACACACACAAAAGACTCAGTGACAAGCTTGATCCTGTTTAAATAGCTGAAAATAGTTTTGTTTGAAGGTATTTTAAAAAAAAGCCGACTCTCTCTCCTTCCATGTTTCTTTTATTGGTTAAGAATGAATTCATCATTAAGGCAAAGATAAAGACCTGATACCATAGAGTGTAAGCATTTCATATGAAAAGTGTGATGTGAGCTGGTTTTGGGCACCTCTCCTCGCCTCTCCTATCCTCGCCTCTCCTCTCCTCACATCAACTCTCCTCGCCTCTCCTCACCTCTCCTTTCCTCTCCTCTCCTTTCCTCACCTCTCCTCTCCTCTCCTTGCCTCTCCTCTCCTCACCTCTGCTTTCCTCTCCTTTCTTCTCCTCTCCTCACCTCTCCTTTCCTCTCCTCTCCTCACCTCTGCTTTCCTCTCCTTTCTTCTCCTCTCCTCTCCTCTCCTTGCCTCTCCTCTCCTCACATCTCCTCTCCTCGCCTCTCCTCCCCTCCTCTCCTCTCCTCTCCTCTCCTCCCCCCGCC
>JAODLC010000113.1:24919797-24966256 GCA_026781145.1 Hippopotamyrus pictus
CATAACCAAAAGCTCGTGACCCCATAGAAGCTGTCCGTACACGTGGAAGTACAAGTGTAACTGCCGAAGCAGACCGTGAGTTACGTAATGGAATATGTACATGGAGAAGATCCAAGTGATATGGAGGTGCCAAGTTGTTAAGTGCTTTATAGGTTAAAAGTAATATTTTAAAATTTACACGAAATCTAACTAATAGTGCATATATTCCCATAACCTTTTACTCAGGATCACCATCCTGATAAAAACACTGGGTGACAATTTACTTGACGGGGCACAAATACTTAGTAATAACTCAATTACTACTGAAGTAAAAAATTATGAACAAGTCATGAACAAATATAGTTGCTACTTGAGGTAAAAAATGCGTCACACTTTGCTAATGATGAACAAACGTGAGATCAGTATTTCACTTCTGTTATTCATTACCTGTTCCTTTAATAGTTATTATTAAATACTTTAATAATTCACAAATGTTTATAAAATTAACAGATATAGTAACGAATACAGTAACTGCTTGAGATAAAACCCGCATCACAATTTATTAATGATGAATTTACATGAGATCAGAATGTACTACGACTAAGACTTTGTGGTTAATTAAAAGTATAATATTATATTATTTGTACCCCATCAAGTAAATACAGTATGTGAGCCAGGTTGTCTGTATCAAGTGATTTAGGGGCTAAAAGATAAAAAATACTGCACAATATGAAGCTACTTAGTGTTAACAGAAATGTCAGTACTGCCTGAAAGTACCAGATTGGTGTTCTTCAGCCCTTTTATTTTTTGCAATCCTGCATAACCTTGGCAAAGGTTCCCCCCACCACCCAGCAAATGCCAGACCTCTAACATCAGTCCCATCCACCCATCCTGTGACTCTTTGCTGTAACGTGGAGGGGGTGTGCATGATCCCCCACTGGCAGAGAGTGACCGAAGTGGGACACAAACCGCGTGACTGTGCTCCCTGCCGTGCCGCTGACAGTGACAGACCTGTAGGGGGTGCTGAGACAGCTCCGGAGATGGAGACTGCAAGGAAGCCAGTGGCCAGTGGTCTGCTGGGATTGAGGTGGCAGCCCGTGGCTGTGTGAAGACCGCCTCACAGTCAGTCTGTCAGTCAAAGTGGTCCTTGGAAATGAATAAAAAAAAGTAAAAAAAAAAAACATTTTCCACATAACTGAATAACATTTGATCTTTTGTGCATATGGGAGCTGTACATGCCAATGCAGATGATGTGGAGGCACACTGCCCCCTGCTGACAGGATTGTGTGGCCAGGAATCATTAGGGGTAATTCAATGAATTTTAAAGACGAATGAAATCAGTTTTGTAAGCTAATAATAAGAAGAAGAAGAAGAAGAAGAAGAATTTTTCATTTTCAGTTTTCATTAAAAATAATCTCAAAGTGCTAATATACATAAGAAATGTACAACTGAACAGTCCTTTGAATCTCTCCAGAATATGGATTCATAACCTTTCACCAAAATAACATCAGTGTTTAGAGTAAAGTATTGGATTGTGACTGCTGGGGGCAAAGCAGTAAAGTGAATGTTGTTTTCAGGCCAGATGGATTAGGGACCGTCAAGGTGGATGAGAAGGAACGGTTTGAGGATATCAAAGAGAAGTTGCGTGTGTTTCTGGAGGACAAGATCACTAACTTCAGGTACATTTCATACTCTATGGTCTGTTTTGGGCAAAAGAAATAACTAATGAAAAATTCAATTGTCTCTTTCCTTTAATGCCTTTACGCACTTTATGTTGAATGTCAGAAGTTAAATGGATTATGTATGATAATATTAGTACTGAGATGGGACGTTGACCATCCTGCCATGTTGTGATTTATCCGACAGATACAGCTTTCCGTTCGGCCGACCTGAAGGAGCTCTGAAAGCTACTCTCTCTTTACTAGAAAGGGTGTGTAATTCTTACTTTGTGATACAGAAATCCGGACTTGATTTTTTAGCAATAAAAGTGAAGAAAGTGACATTAGAATTTAAGATTAGCGTCCTACGCGTTTAGCCTTTAATGGCGCTCTTCAGACCTATGTAACGTGAAGGGCAGCACCGCCGATGGTCCACTGGAGAGTCACATGATCCGAGTGCGTTTGGCCCACTGGAGAGTCACATGATCCGAGTGCGTTTGGCCCACTGGAGAGTCACGTGATCCGAGTGCGATTCCTTCCTGAAGTGCGTCTTAAACCCTCCCAGGTCCTTATGAAAGATATTGTGACCCCAGTGCCACAGGAAGAGGTGAAAGGTGTGATTCGCAAATGTCTGGAACAGGCGGCTTTGCTGAACTACCAGCGCATCACTGAGTACGCCAAAATTGAAGGTAACTAATACTCACTCGCACTTCGTTTTTTAAATTTATTTCAGCCCGTAGGACACCCACAGTGGATTCTGCAAAGGTCATATTCTGTTTTAGAGGTCTACATTGAGAAAATGCTAGAGTACAACTTAATTCAGCTAACCTTTATTTACTTTAGCCTGTATTGTATGGGTAATTGTTAAGTAATGTGTTTTACTAGGTTATAGCTTCATTTTTGTTTTTATAGTGTGCTAATAACACATTTTCATCTACAAGCAGAACTGTGGTATCTCCAGTGCCGTCACCTCTCTTTTCTCTGGTTAGTAAAGCTCTGTCAGTGATGCAGTATTAAAAACGGAGGCCGGGTCAAAGAGCAGCTTTTACCTCGGGTGCTGTTATGAAACAGATGGCAGTGACGCACAGGCCCCTCCCACACGGTCACTGGCGATTGGCCGCTGCGTCGTCTGCAGGCGCAGCGGCCACGCCCCCCACCGGGTTCATTTAAGGTTACACAGACGTCGAAGCGGTGTAGTGGGGGAAGAAGACAACTCAATATTTTTTGAGCAACGGCAGCGTGACGGGCCAGATGAGTCTGTGCTCTGTTGAGTTTTTAAAGAAGCATCCATTGACTGTGGTGAATGTGCGTGCTGTGTACCGGAGATCAGAACATGCAGAACGGTTCCTGCACTCTGGATTCCCAGGTTCCCCGTGGTGGATCGCCCTGCCTCTGCTCCCGCATCCTGACTCCCCTCTATTCCACAGCAGCTGTGTTTCGGTGCCTCTTTCCCCGTGCGGCTGACAGCTCCACTTTTCATTTTTAACTGTACGCTTTATTTCAGGTCTGTTCTACCAGTGCCGTAGGTCATATACAGTTTATTAGAAGTGTGTAAGTAAAAATGCATTCAATTCTATATCTGAAGAACTCGCACTGTTCTTTTTTTTTGTATGCTGGCTTCACCTGTGCTATTTTCCTTATCGCTGCCGGTGTTGCCCTGTGTACATTATAACTCAGGTTGTGGGAATACATTCAGGGAGCAGTCCTGTTCTTCAGCTCTTAAAAAACCCCTCACCCCTCCCTCAAACACCACCAGATCCTTTTTGCTCCCTCTCTTTCCCCCCTTCCTCACTATTGGCTTTGTGACTTGTTTATATGGTTGCATAAACAGTGGCAAAAAAGCCAATGTGCAAAGCATGCTGGGAATGCCCTCTAGGGCAGATCAACATTGGTCAAATGCATGTCTTCTATGCAGGTTTTCTTTAATAGGCATAAACTTACCACTCTTCTAAATTATCTTTTTATTTAACTAATGGGTTACATTAGTGTGTACATTGCTTAACCACACCTTGCATTAGTGATCTTTTTAGTGTTTAAACCAGCCTGGTGCAGTCTATGCCTAAAAAGAAATACCCACATATGCTCAAGATACTAAAATGTTATTCCAATGGTATCTTGGGAGCAAACCAATTGAACTTTTTGTGTTGCACTCATATTTTTGCCATGACCTGGAAAGCTTCAATCTAAGCGGCATTTTTCAAGGTCAAAATTTTGCGGTGAGCTCGGTCCAGCGGATGCTCCACCTAGCCCATCTCTCAGTGGTTTTTAACTGCTGTCCTTTGGTGGTTTTATCCTGCACCCAACCTGGCTGGGAAGCTGTCACCCTCTGACAGTGTCCCCCCCCCAACCTGTAACCCTCTTTACCTCTGACCAAAGCCTCTTGCATGCCGAAATCCTCTTTTATAGGGAAAAAGAGAGAAATATTTGAGCATCCTGTCTTCCGCTTGGCGTCACAAGTGATGGAATTAACCATTCGTGAGTACCAGCCTCACCATCCCAGTCCTGCATTTCTCACCTTTTCTGTTTCCCATTCTCCCCCACCAGCACCGCCCCCACCCCCGCCCCCCGACACCGAAAACAGCCCTCGATCGATGCCGCATTCCCGCTTCAAGTATTTTTGCCTCCCTATCCCTTGCTTCTGTTTGTGAAACCAGCTGTGAGAGATCGATGCGGTCCTTGGGGGAGGTGTGTGTGTGTGTGTGTGTGGGGGGGGGGGGAGGGGGTTCTACTGTGTAATCGGGAACTGAGGGATCGTCCATCTGTTTGTGAGAGACGTGAAATACCTGTAAGCTTTTTGCATTGATGCTCATTCCTGTGACTTGAATGCATTTTTACTTTGCTTCTGTGTATCCCTCAGTTTTTTGAACACTTGTCACTGGTACACAGTGCAGGACAGATATGACAGTGCTTTTGCTCTGGGAGCCGAGGGACATTAGCCAGCTGCAGCTGGGAACTGCGAGGAGGAAAGCTGTCTGTGTGTATGCATATTGAGTACTTATAAGTGTCTTCAATTGCCAGTCACAAATATGTGTGTCTTGTCTAGAGTTGCCACGGCTTTCTGTGTCTTACCTGTTACCGCATCTGTAACCTTTTATTTGTGTGTATTTGTTTTGTTGATGTCTGTTGATTTGTACCCTTCTACTCAGGCTAACATCTCTTCGTAGTTATGGGACTGTAAAGGTGTCTGTCCATCGCCTGGCTTTCCATTGACAAAAGTCTTCCCTTCATATGAAGCCACCAGAGGGAGGGTCCCCTGGGGTCGGGGTCAGGCAGAGGGGAACGACGACCTGTTCGGCCACTTTAGGAGACATGCCTTTCTCGCCCGCCTCTCATTAATCCTGAAATCTTTTCTTTTTTGTCTCTCTTTTCTCCTCCTCGGTCTCTCTCTCTATCTCAAGTTGAGAAAGATCAAAAGGATCAGAAGGATCCAGGTGAAGCCCTCTATCTGATTTCTAGCCTAGTTTATGAAACATACACACACAATTTCTCGCAAATGCAGCAGCACATAATGTGAAGCTTAGCGCGTTAGAGTAAGTATGGCGTCAATCCACACATCATTCTCTTCTCGCCTTTTGAAATTTTGAAATGAAACCCTCTTTAGTTAGTGAATTCTGGTATATTCTCCCGCTGATCCATCACTAGATTTTTTTTTTAGTATCTTCATCATACCAAACAGAAGAGATGGTATTTCTTCGCTATTTTTTGTGACTTGATTCAAAATTCTGTGGGGCAAATTCATTAGAAGATCAAATGAAAACTCTGAATGAAAACTGTAAATGAAGTAATACTGTCTCTCAAAGGCACTCATATTGAAATACTTAAAAATGCTCCCATTCATAAATATGGTAATTCATTCACTAATATATTAATCATTTTCAATATCATAATCATTGCTTTAATACGCTGGATATGAAAGTAGGATCATTTTTAATGATAATACAATACTAAAATAATTTCGCTGTATCACTGTTGCCAGTGTCCCTTTGACCTGTTTCACTGGCTTTGCACAGCTATTACAAGTATTATTCGCTGATACACACTTGCTGGTGCTCTATATGGAAGGCAGAAAGCACGCCCTGGTTTTTTGACACCTTTCTGTGGAATACATCTTGCGAGTGGCAAGGAAATCTGGCTAGCGTTGGACAGCCATTATCCTCTAGCAGGATGTTGCACGCAGGCTGTGCAGTATAATCAGAGGTCCTAGAAACGGAGTTGACCTTTCTGAAGGCCGCTGTAGGCATCATATCGCATCCTGGTGCGTATAAAGGCCCTATCAGCAAGTCCTGCTTCTCCCGCTGCTTATTTTAATGACTTTCCTTAAGGCCACACTCCGCTCAGGGCGCCGATGGTAATAGCTCACATTAAGGCCTTTCACTTTACTTTTAGAGGGCCGTACTGTGTGCAGGATTCCGCTGTAAAGTCAGCAACGGTCCCCTCCGACGAGGAGGAAGCACCTATGGTGCATTCGCACCTGTTACATTCTACTCCAGTCACCTCCATCCTTCCAGAATCTTCTTGCCCGACCGAGGAATGTTGACTGCGGGCAGATAAAGATTTCGTCGTTAGAAGTGTTCTTGTAATTTAAGCTGGAAGTGGAAGGCTGATGAACACTAGAGGTTCGGAGTTTAGAGGATTTTTGTTTAGTGATTTCTTAGATTTAGTGGCTCTGGTTCTGCTGTCTGCTTCTGTGTCCTTTGAGATATGTAATATATAATGTCATTTTTCTTGTTTTTTTTTTACCCTCCAGCAGTCACAGTATACCTGTGGTCCAGCATTTTTTTAACATTTAACATTTTTTCACATCTAGAAAATGTATTTCAGTGTTCCGATTGTGATTTTAACTGTTTTATGCTTCAAAATGAAGAGCGACATTTACTTCATGGCTGTTATTTTTGTCATATGCTCTGTCTAGCACTAGGTGGCGGTCTATCGGCATGACATGCACGGAGGAGAACAAATCAGTCTCATCGACTGGATAAAAAGAAAAAGTTTAGTTTAACAGAGCTGTCTTTCTGTGACTGACAGCCGGAGCCACGGAGAGCCTTAATTGTGGGCCTCTTTGCATGTGTAGACTAGGAGTCTTTTAAATAGTTGAAAATCTTTGCTCCAAAGTTTCTGACCGCTTTAGCTGTTCAGTCAGCTTTAGCACATCTGTTAATCCTTTAATAAATTGACTTTGCTGTTAACAGGGAAACAAATAAAATTGGAGATAATTACATAATTGTGGCATTTGCTCATTTACATAGAATTACCCTGTATTAGCTGTTGGCATTAGCAGAATGCATGATGGTTGTAACTGCAATAGAAAAAGGGAAAGAAAGATTACACAGTGGGAGTTCTAGATATTAATATAAATCAGTATTTGATTTCTTAAGTGGCTGATTTCAGGCAGTTCATGTTTGTTAAGGAAAAGCCAAAAGAATGACTGCAGGTCAGTGTGAAGCTCCACCGGCAGCTAGCTATGTGTCATCACATTGTGATAACCCTTGTAAATATGTAACAGACCCTTTACATCACAACTTTTTCCCTTGAGAGCTTCCCTATCACAGCTGTGGTACTGGATCACAACACATCTGTATCCCCTCCAATGCCGTGCATCATCGGTGTGCTTACCGTCCACTCACACGCCAGCTTTATTCATCATTAGGTCCATGCCCTCATCTACCTTTCCTGTGTTTTGCCCAATCTCATGGCAGCTATATCTACATACTGTAGCCACAGGTAGATAGGACAGGCCCTCCAAGAAGATAATCATTTATGCATTTTTGTTTTCTTTTTTCAATTTACGTATTTTCATTAATCGAAAGAATGAATACAATCTTCATTTAAAGTCACCTGCTGCTCTTTATATAACTTTACCTCCCTTCACAAATTTGCTTTCTGAAAGTTTGCTGTAGGCAACCAATGTTCTGGGGCTTTGATCTGAAAAGTGTTGTGCTGATATATTCACAAGAGGGATGCATTCTCCATGTTTAACAGCGTCTGTCATGTTTGACTCAGCGTTTGACACGAAACAACATTTTTGCCGCACAGTGTTCTGCATGATGACTGTAACATGTTTGCTCTTTTTTTATTATTATTATTTTGGTTGACTCATTATACCTGTACTGTTCTTGTTAACTTACCTGTTGTGTTGGTACCAGTTTAAGCTGGGAGTTACACTCCCCGCTCTGTGCTCTGATAATCATGTGCATGACTAGGGTCCGTGCTGTGATGGTAATCGTCTGATATCACTGTGTCATTAATGACCGCTTTTCTTCTGTTCTCTCTGATCTTACCTAATGGCTTGTTAAAATTATAAAGCTTTTTGAGTTTATTATTCTTGTCCAATAATAATAATAATAATAATAATAATAATTTCTAAAAATGACAGTAATCTCAGTTAAGAATGTTATCTTGAATCTTGATTGTGCTTAGTATTGGAGAGAACATATGTTTTTTTTTTTTTTTTTTAATCCAGAGCACTGATAGTTAACTGACAGTTAAAAAACCTGGATGATTTGCATGCTAACTATCAGCATGAGTTAGGAATGAATGAACATCAAAGTAAAATAAAATTAAGAAAAAACATGAACTCGGTCGATTGGCACCAGCTGCTCTCGTAACCACCCGTCGTTCTGCTCCAGATAACGCAGCTCGCTTAGCCACACCTGCCAAGAGACTGGAGGACACCATCCGTATGGCAGAGTTAGTCATTGAGGTGCTTCAGCAGAACGAGGATCACCACGCTGAGGTGAGTGGGCTCCGTCTCTTCCGGAACCTCCGTAGCCTCCCGAGGACGCCCCCGCCCACACTTACCCACGCTGCCAGTGTCATGCAAATTGCAATTTACGTACGTGAAGCTCTTAGGGCAAGATGAGTGAAGAATGACACATACTGTATGTTCTTTAGTCTTGGCACACTGATGTGCATGCCTGGTGGAAAATTACAGTCCTTTAAAGATCTGTTTGCCTGTGCAGTTTTATGAAAGAAATGTCTCTTTCTACTCGGTATTGCTTGATAGATACTGTAGATGGATAGATTGTTTGTGCCCTTACAGAAGCTTCGCCACCATGGACACGTTAATGCTCATTAGCATCCATAAAATTATATTCTGAGCAAAACATGAATTCGTATTAGACAGCAGGCCCAACAAGGACTTTATTAACTCATTTGTTTTTATAAAGGTTAAACACAGATACCAAAATGGGGACTTTACTTCTACGTTTTCTCTGAAGAGATTGTACTTGAAATAGTCTCGAGATGCAGATGAGGTCTAACCATTCTAAGATGTGCAGATTTATTTTGTGTTTCTGAATATGTTTAACAGGCTGCAGTCACAAGTACAGGAGATCAATCGGTACAGTATACACATTTTTTTCTCTTAAGTCATATAGCATATCAGACTTTTAGCGCATGTAAGTAAGCCACAGCCACATAGGATTTTCTGTTGTTTTTTTGGTGGGGGGTGGTTGCTGGAAGCGAGGGGTGGACAGTCATGTGACCATGGTCACCAAATAGGATCATGCTTCACCCTGTCAGTCCATAGCGCATCACATGTGCCCTTTACTTACTGTAGTTGATGTGTGCTAATTGGAAGGCAGGACATTTGCTCAGGTCATTTCTGCGTCCATATCCCTGGTTAGACTGCCATCGTTTCAAGATGGGGTCCATCTCTCTTCCCAAATTGGCTTATTTGAAAACATTTAATTTATTCTGCACAGTTTATTTTTTTTATTTTTTTGCACTATCCGGATGAGAACTACATTTCATACTTGACTTGTTCCTGTAAAGCAGTATCACAATCTCTCCATCATGGTGGCTCGGACTTTAAGGCTTTACCAGCCGGCGGCAGAAGGCACAGAGATGTGGCTCTCCTCAGTTCCTCTCTCTGCCAGCGTGCCGAAGCTTCCGTCACTCTTGCTCCTTTCTCCTGTCATAACAAACTGCTTGTGAAATATTTCCACCTGTCCCTTTGAGTGACTAGTCAAGTATGCCAGGTCTCATCCTAAAGTACTGTAGTATCCTATGTTAGATAAATCAATCCATTATATCCTTCATTTCCCTTTGGTAATTTAATAATTTAATATAGTATGATGTTTGCCATTGTCTTATGGTACTCTGTGATGTTTTAGGTTCTCTTTCGTGCTTAATGTTTTTGAAATCCCTGTGGTGACAGTCTGACAGATAGAAGTACAAATAATACTCAGAAAAAAATGCCTGATTTTTTTCTGCTCAAATCTTTTTTGTTTTTGTTTTTTTTATTGAACTTTTCGTTCGATACGCCACGATCCAATCAGGGAAAAGAGGTATGTGGCTCAGCTGAATGAGATGACATCACAGTTTGTGCATGTCCCGCAGGTGTCCCATTCCCTTGTGTAATTGGGACGTTACCTACGCCCCCCGCTCCCCCTCTCCTACCCCGGCTCTGGATCCCCCAGCACCTCCTCCTCGTCCCTGTGGGGAGCGCTCATGCAGTCCTTAGTTCTGGCACCCTTTTGCAAGGTTGCCAGTTTAGTCATCATGTTTGGGGAAGAGCAAAGATGCATAGCATCCCGTCCCTCCCCACCCTACTGATTCCTGCCCGCATTCTCCTCCCCAATGCTAAAGATCCCGCCTCCACCCCCGACCCCTCTATTTGTCCACCGTAGTCAGGTTTTACTTGTGGTTTGTCTCTAACCTGCTATTGCACCAGGAGCTGTGTTTATTGCCTGTGACACAAATGAAAATAAATTAGTCCTTTATGTTTGGTGGGATGGGTGGTGTCTAGGTGGGTGGAGGTAAGTGAGGAAAGGTAAGACGCATCGGGGGTATAATCGCCAACGTTCGCCTGATTTATTGACGCTATTACTGCTGGAAGCATGCTGCACACCTGGCAGGTGAACTTCTCTGTGTAACAAATTCCCTGTTGCATTTCTCTAATGTACTTCATCAGCTTTCCATGAAGAGATAAAAGGCCAAGACTGCAAGCAGATCGGCCCCATTAGCAACAGACCGCCTTGTTCAGCCTAGTGCACCACGTTTTGCACGTTTCTTAAAGCCAATTCCTTGAAAAAAATGTTTTCAATGAAAATTCATCTGAGATAATGGTGGCATTCTTCACAGTGCCAGGTTAAAAGGTTATTTTTGGGGAAATAATCTCTTTTACAAGGTCCTGTTGCTACTAAAACCGTATGCTGCATGATAACAGTCCTTGGCACACTAAAACACATGGATGCATGAAGACGTGAAACATTCACATCTCACTTGCTCTTGATGTGAATGGTGGAAAACTGATACCCGGTTATAGCTCCCTCTAGTGGCCTGGAGGGACACGGCATGCCAGGAGTCCCTTGCCTGCATGAAAAACCCTTACAAGTTTTGTCACCCTGCTGAATAGAAAAAATGGAAATGTAATACACAATTTCTTTGGTGTTTAGACATCTCAAATCCAGTAGCAAGAGACAGACATTGCATAATATGCATTAAACAAGATCTGAGTTGTATTATGCTAATTCTGTAAGGAGAGCACAATCCAGCTAAAGGCATTTATGCATGCCAACATTCCAAGGAATGACTGTGTGAAACTCAGCTGTGGGCACCGTCAAATACTGATGGGTTACAGCTTCTTGCTTTGTGTGAAATATAACATTTATTTATGCTTTGTTCAAAATATTACAGTTGAAATTACACTCCCCTATATGCTTTTATTTTCATTAAATTAAAATAATATAATGTTTATTGTTGAAAGACACATCCAAACAAACAGACAGCCAGGGTGATACGTAACGTTCTCTTGGCATCGATAGTCTTTTTTTTTATACTGTATAAGCTGTTGTTCTAATCTTTATGAGAATTGCTCAGCAAGCTTTCTCCCATGGGCTCTTAATGCCTCCTACCTCTGTAACTGACTGCTATCTCTGATTGGTCCCTCTTCTACCTCTGTAACTGACTGCTATCGCTGATTGGTCCCTCTCCTACCTCTGTAACTGACTGCTGTCTCTGATTGGTCCCTCTCCTACCTCTGTAACTGACTGCTGTCTCTGGTTGGCCCCTCTCCTGCTTCTGTAAATAACTGCCTCTAGTTGGCCTCTTTCCTTCCTCTGTAACTGACTGCAGTCTTTGGTTGGCCATTCTCCTGCCTCTGTAACTGACTGCTGTCTCTGATTGGTCCCTCTCCTGCCTCTGTAACTGACTGCTGTCTCTGATTGGTCCCTCTCCTGCCTCTGTAACTGACTGCTGTCTCTGATTGGTCCCTCTCCTGCCTCTGTAACTGACTGCTGTCTCTGGTTGGCCCCTCTCCTGCCTCTGTAACTGACTGCTGTCTCTGGTTGGCCCCTCTCCTGCCCGCCCCCCCTCCCCCCACTCCACCCCTTTCTGTTCCCCTGGGATGAAAAGGCCTTTGCGTGGTGGTCCGACCTGATGGTGGAACACGCTGAGCACTTCTTGTCGCTCTATGCCGTGGACATGGATTCTGCCCTGGAGATACAGTCCCCAGAGAGCTGGGACAGCTTTCCACTCTTCCAGCTGCTTAACGATTTCCTCCGGATCGACTGTGAGTAACTCTACCTCTCATTTAGGATTTGTCAATGTATTATCTGAAACAGAAAGAAACATTATGCTTAAGCCTTAAGTTGTGAGGTTACTCAAAAACTCCTCATAAAGATTCTTGGGGAATCTTTACATTCTGAGGCTTATCTAAAATGTTATTGCTAATGTTTTTAATGCTAATGTTTTTAATGTAGAAAATGCTGAAAATTGGAACCTTATTACATTTTGGAAAATTATATACAATGTAGCACTTAAATTTATAATTGTCAGTGATATTTTCAGTGGTATGCAGTGCGTCTTAGATTTGTACATTTGTTACATTTGAGCTATACTCATACCCAGAACCCAGAAATGAATCATATTCATTCCCTGCCTTGCAATATGAAGGCAGCGGATTAGTTTGAATGTTACGCGGCCGAGTGCGAACGGGCCACACAGCGTCTCACGTAACTCTGCATCTCTCTGCCACAGGCCACCTGTGCAACGGGAAGTTCCACAAACACCTGCAGGACCTTTATGCCCCGCTTGTGGTTAAATATGTGGACCTGATGGAGTCTTCCATCGCACAGTCAATACATAAGGGCTTTGATCGCGAGTCGTGGGAGCCCGTGAAGTAAGGAAGCCATTTCTGTATCAGTTCGCCATTTGGATATTTGGAGAAGCACAGTATTATTTAGTACGACACCGCATGCATGCAGTCTAACTGAAAGCATAGCAGTGAGCCTGCTGTGAATCGATGGATGCTATTAACAACATCACAAGCAGCACATAATGTCAATGAAACATTAATTATATCAATTAGACATTTGCTTCAATTGCTTTATGTGGTGCTATATACAGGTAAGCTAGAATGAATATGGGTACATATAAATCTTGTTTATAATTGTTATACATAAGGTATGTCACTACTGTTTTCAATTCATAGAAAAAAAATTATTCCGCTAAGGTACATTAAAACAGAATTTCTACTGTACGCATTGCACACCTTAGTCTGCAGACTGCTACAAGAAGGTTTATTGTGTATATACAGCATTACATACCGTGTGTTTGCACAAGGTCAGCATTTTAATAGAGGCTTTCATCCTTTTTTTGTGAATTTACCCTCACAGTCTGTGCTTTTAAAGCAAATCAAAGTGTTTTAATGTTTACTGCCTTGTTCCAAGCTGCCTGTTCTTTTCCTCTGTTATGTCGTTGTGTCTTGACTTTCATCTTTCCTTTGCAAGCTTCTCCATTCACCATAAGAGCTTCTAATGTATCTGTCATGCGTCCCATGCAAAAATGAAAAAAAATATATATATAAACCTTGGTAGCACTGCTAGCCCAGAATTTCCATTGCTAAGCTAATATATTCTAGCTCTTCATTTGATTTCTTTTTTTAAACTTGAGTACTTAAGCAGCATCACACTGCTTTTGCAACATCTGCATTGTCACTGTTATAGTATTTTCTTTTTGTCTGTTTCTCCCTGCAGGAGTTTAACAAGTAATCTGCCCAATGTGAATCTGCCAAATGTGAACCTCCAAATTCCCAAAGTACCAAATCTGCCCGTCCCAGTGGCAGGACTGTCAGTTAATCTCCCACAAATGCCTAGCTTTTCCACTCCGTCATGGATGGCCTCTATATATGACTCTGAGTGTGTATTCCACGAGTTCCCCTCAGATCTGATTAATTAATGCAAGTCACCTTGGCATGAAAAGATCTCTCCATCTTTTCCCTGGCTTACTGTTATGTAAAACATGGGTAAACTAAGATGAGTATTTGGCCACTTGTAATGATGTGTTGAGTAGTATACAGGCTGGACAGATTTATCTTGGTTGGTAAAGTCGAGTTTTTAAATTTTGTTTTGCTGTGTTATAATGGACCTACTACTAGTTGTTTATGCAGTGGGCTTATAGCCTATTAACAATACATATTATGTTTAACTAAGATAACTGGTAAAATTCTCATGAATGCTAAGGTCATTTTTGAGCAGGTCAGTTTTGTCTGTTTACTTGGAAGACAGTCTTGTCCGTTGTCCATGACAGAATTATATAATGGTTTGGAAAATACATTCATAGCTGATAGATTAATAAATGAATTCTAATTTGAACAATCACATAAAAATGCTACCTAAACAAAACTTCCCTGTCCGGTGTGATGAGGTCTCTCAGGGTCCCTTTAAAATCTCTGCCTGATGTTCACAGTACTGATGAGCCCCTGTCATTATTCAACACATCATTACTTATTCGGTCTGGTCTTACCAGACGTGCACCCAGAGCACAGCACACTGGGGGCTGGAGAAACATAGTCAGTCAAACGTGCAGGCAAAGGTTCACCGCAACAGTCATTTTCATGCCAAGACAAGACTGTAACGGAAGACTGGATGAGGACTTTTTCACTGGGGGACATGTTCTTAATTCTCCTGAACATGCATGCTGTTCAAATGAAGGATGGAAAGATACAAAGCCAGAACAGAATCACTGAGTTACCTCACAGATGTGTACAAGCAAATCCAAAGACACAAACCCAGAACAGAATCACTGACAGTTACCTCACAGCTGTGTACAAGCAAATCCAGAACTTGATTTTGTATACCTGTTCAATGCAGTGCCACATTATCTCATTGATTGCAATATACTTCTTCAGTTCTTGTTAACCCAAGGTGTCTATCAATCATTCGTGTAGCAATAATATTATCCCTTTGTGTGAAAAGGGAGAAAAAAAAACAATGCGGAATTTCATTGCTTTATCAAATTATGCTCAGACCTTTCATATGAAACATTAGTTACACTGATGCAGATACAAAGCTTAAATATGAAAGCCTTAAACAGGGTTTTTGCATCTTTCCAGAATTTGATTTCCCTCCAGTCTTCCTCCATAAAATAACTTAGAGAGAAAGAGGGCCTTGAGTGCTTGTTTTGCTGTCTTAGAGCACCAGGGGTTGACAGTAGGAGTTCCCAGTGGTGGAAAGACACTTCACCGAGTGTTTAGTCCTAACTCAAGCTGTCAGTGGGCAATAGCCTCCACTTTGGTCCAGCTGGCATCCGAGACAGTAGACCCTACCCCCAATTCCCAAACCACCCCTATTCCTCTACCCTGTACTAATCTACTGAGGATGACAGCAACCCTTCATCATGCATGGAGTGTCCAACGTCCCAGAGACCCAGTGAACGGTCTGGTATGAATGGTGTGAGGAGATTATCTCTGTTTTAATTGGACAGTGTCTGGCTCATGCAAGTTTCACACAGGGAAAGGTATCCATTTGTTTGTATTATCGATGGTATCTTTAATACAGTAGCATGTTTGACTCGTTAGCCATTATGCCTGTGGAAGTTTCCACAGACGGTCAGATGGCTTCCATGCTGACCAAGTCAGGTATGAAGATCTGCACCAAAGGGAAAGCATGTAAAATCCTCAAAGCCAGATACAACCTCTCACCACTGCATTCACCAGCCTCACTTGTAATGTGTATCCCAATGACTATCATGATATATAATGACAATTTCAGAATGCATGATTGCATAGGTCTCCCCCAGTGGAAATAATGATGTGCTTGTGTGGTTTTTAAGGTGTCACAGGCTTATGTGTGTGTACTCTTATTTTTATCATGAACTGATGGTCCAAATTGATGTTCACTGGCTAATGCCTCCATATGGCACAGGTTCTTGTATTTGTATTAAAATAATTAGGCCTCATCAGTGTGTGGTAAAAATAATGAAAAACATGGACCCAAAGCAATGGAGGCATGGAAGTTCTGTGTGCTCTACTCCTACCATGGTGCTGGCCTTCTTTGCTCCTTGACATAGTTCCTCTGTTTCCTGATGTAGGAGTGATAGCAACTAACCTTTGCCTGTTCCTGTTCTGGACAGCAATGGCTCTGGGACCACAGAGGACCTCTTCTGGAAGCTGGATGCCTTGCAGACCTTCATTCGGGACCTACACTGGCCTGAGGAGGAGTTTGCCAAGCACCTGGACAACCGTATGAAGCTAATGTCCAGTAACATGATCGAATCCTGCGTGAAACGGTGAGACTGTCCTAGGCCCGCCCTAGTCCATAAAGCCGCCTTCCACACACTCCATACCCTCAGGGTGGTAGCCTCGCAGTCCACAGCTCCTGCTGTGTCCTTAATGAAGCAGCTACTTTAGCCCCATGCCTCACTGACTGCTTGGTCAGTGGTCAGAGGCTGTGGTGCCCCTGATAATGATGAAAATGACTACCAAAGACACAAAAGTCAAGTGCCAAAAGCACAACTCTGGGCTTACTCACGCAATAAGATTGGTCTGAATATTTATAGAGCAGTAAATTTCTATTCCATATTAAAGCAGATTACAGCAGTGTTTTGAGAAATTGGCCCTTCTAATTGTTGACTTTGCATATGGGTGACCTGGAAACATTAAGGTTTAAATTGCTCTGAGAGCCAGAAGAATCATTCATCGCTGATGTTCCTCTTAGAATGAGTTATATAAAGAGAAATTTCCACCTCCACTTTGAAAAGGAGCCGTGTTTCATTCCTGTCTGCCTGCTTCATTGTGTCGGCCACCCAGCACGCGGGCTGCTTTCGAGTCGAAGCTCCAGAAGAGCAGCAAGACGACAGATTTCCGCATCCCACAGTCAATATGCACCATGTTCAACGTGATGGTGGACGCCAAGGACCAATCTGCCAAGCTGTGCGCCATGGAGATGGGCCAGGAGGTACCGCAGAGGGCTCAACGCCTCCGCACAGCTACGCTCTCCAAGCAGTGCACTCAGTGACGGCTTCTGGTGCCGTTTAAACGTGGGGGAATGACAATTTTATGTGAACTCATTTCCTTTATCAGGTTTCAATAGCCCTTCAGGTGTCATAACAGGATGCCAGGAATACGAAGAAAACACAGTCATAGATCATGAGAAAATAAACAGCGGTCATTGCTGAAGCCTTATGCTAATCTGCTGGGTTTCTGTATTCAAATCTGAACATTTTCTTTTTACTTAGCTGTGATACGTATAGTATGAATGATGCCTGTGTTTTTGTTCCTTGTCCTTCCCAGAAACAGCAGCATTCCAAAATTGACTCTCTCATCGAAGATTCTGTTAAGGAGATGATTTCCCTTTTGGTGGGAAAGGTAAACATGCCGACTCCCGTTCCTCTGCATGTCCGAAACTTTTTTATGTCGTGCTACGGTGAGTTAACATCGAGCACCTGCACGACCAAACAAGAAGTGTCCACATCAACTATTACAGGCAAAATGAAGTGTTTGGAAAAATATTGTATTTTTTTTACGTTTCTTTTCCACCTGACAGTTTGTAACCATTCTGGAAAGCGTCTTGGCGAAGCTGTCCAGATACGACGAAGGCACTCTGTTTTCCTCCTTCTTATCTTTCACAGTAAGTGAGCTCTCCTCCGGCTGCACCGTGCAGACCCAAACCATTTGCAGGTACTCATTACCACGCTGCAGACACATGCATCCGTCATTCCACCAACGGGTTCGCTACTGCAAAGAGATGCAAAGGTGCTTACATTATTCTGCTTAATGGGCCATATTCCATTTACACAAAGATGAGAAACAATATGTCAGTTATAGTTGTGAAATATCATTTTCGAAGCTCACTAGAGCTTTGTAGTGGTAACATTACAATGAAGTAAAAAAAGAAAACACACTTGGAACTTGATTTACTTTAGTGTCTGAGCAGTTAAAAAGAAAACAGGACTTTCTTGACGAGCACATACCTAAAAACGCTTCTGTGGTTATGTAACGTATTTTTTTTTTCCTCACCAAAGGTAAAAGCTGCCTCAAAGTATGTGGATGTTCCGGTAAGTGAAAACTTGCTTCATATCCATATGCCTGCTTACTTGCATCCTTGCTATACCACTGCATTCACTGCACTCCTGTCTTATACGCAGTGTGATGCAAGGATTATAAAATGTGATGCTAAATTCATAAAAACTAAGCTTATTTGTGCAGCCATAAGCAACATTCTCAATATTATTCAGTGACAAGTAAACATTTTTGGACAAACGTTGGTACTCACCATCGGTGGAGTGATAGTAAGAAAATGCATGTTCTGGTATTTATTTTACATCCCGTCACATGTACATTAAGATGGTGACACACCTATTTACCCCCCTTGTGTTCACACAGAGAAGGGTCTTACTTCCACATTTCAGACTGCAGATATCTGTAAAATGCATTGACACTCACCAGAACTATGTGGCCCCTTTTATAAAAAAAAAAAAAAAATCCTTTGAAAGACCTTTTTGACATAAGCTAAACAAATTGGCTTGGCCTTAGATTGGCTTGGCCTTAGATTGGCTTGGCCTTAGATTGGCTTGGCCTGTCTATGCAGCTTATATCACGGGGCAAAGAGTATCCCAAGAAAGACGACATGAACCACAGGTGTGAAAACATCAGAAAAATGCTCACGCTCGCAGCAAAGCAGGGATGCTAGCTTGCAGTGTCCTCCTCGATTTGACCCATGGACCTTTCCGTGGGTTGCCATTCTCCGGATTCCTGGCCGCACGCCGTCGCTCTTGCTCCTTCGTCTCTAATGGCCCTTCTCTCTTGCGCTGCCTGTGTCTTTTAGAAGCCCGGGATGGACGTGGCGGATGGATACGTGACCTGTGTGCGCCACTCACAGGACATGCTCCGAGAAAAGGTCAATGAGGAGGTGTACATAGAAAGGTTATTTGATGTAAGTAGAATGCCTGCTCCTCCTGGACCAGGAGGAGGTGCTCCAAAATGTGACAAAACTGTGGGCAAAGAGGGATAAGTCACATTTTGAGCTGCATTTCTCTGCTGCTACTTAAACTGATTAGTGTGACTTTTCTTTTTATTTCTCCTTAATCTATCCTTTTTGCCTCTCCCTTCCTGTACTCAAGTCTGCTTTCAGCCCCAGTATTTTCCAACCTTTTTTGTCTCTGGCTGTTTTTTTATTTTCTTAAAGGGTACCAAAGCCTGTTCTTTAAAAAAAGGCACTTTAAGGAAGAAAAAAATATAACTGGAACCAATGAAAAGTGTTTCATTTTATGTACCTTTAAAACAGAGAACTTTCACAAAGTGGGGTGGAAGATTCCATTCGTTGAAACACTGTTTCTTCGTTCCTCTGTGCCTTGAGAACATCTTTAGGTGCTTTTTGAGAAGGATTTCCTTGAGCAGTGTTCTCTTATTCATAATTTGAAACAAATTAATACTTATATAAGCAAATGCATGTCTAGAACTTTCAGCATTTCACCCAGTAAAATAAATACTTTTATTATGTATAAAGTAAATGAAAGACTGCAAAATTCTCACATTTTCATGCATTTTTATACACATAAATAGTTTTTATAACCTAATAGGAAGAGACGTCATAACAATAACTGTATTTTCAGTAGCATTAAGTGTGTTATATGTTTAAACACAAACAGGGCATGCACACCTTCCAGCAATGAAGGGGTCAAACACAGTTTGAGAAAACACAAAATAATGCAGAAAATAGACCGCTTAAAACTTTCCAGACCATAGTAATTTATTTATGTAATTATCATATAAATTACATGTTATGTAATATTAAAATATGCAATAGAAATTTTACATTTAAGTGGCTATAGTTATTCATTTTTAAAAATATGTGAAATATTTGAGTATTAGGTAATACCTCTGTATTGAAGTTCAGTGCTGTTACAATAACTGCAATTTAGTTTCAGATGTAACTGATAGAATCTAAAAAATTATTGAATAATGGTGAAACACACAAAATAAATAAAAGGCAGACAAGGAAAAAAATCCCAAATAAGTAATAATTATCAAGAATTTGATGTTTTTAACATTGCCCCCACTGCACAAAATGAGGTTTTATTCTTAAAAAGGAATGCACACAACAGAGCGTAAATGTAGCAGATGTCTAAGGTACGCGGAGGGGTAGAGAGCACTGTCTTAAGGACCGGCTGCAGGCATCAGCTGGTCAGAATCCTTTGTGATGCATGTCCACTAAGTTGCCCCCCCTCCCCCACCTCCCATGGCGTACAGCTGAGTCAGCTTTTTTTGCACTCTCAAAGCAGACATCGGCCGTTTCCGTTGCTGCTGTCTGCTTTTCGGCAGTAACTCTCTCTGTTTTAGATATCTGTTCTTCTGTTACATTTTTCCAGATGAACCTGGTGTCATTCCATTTTAAGTGTTTGAAGGATGTGTTTCGAGCCATCTCTCTCAATATCGTTTGACTTCTATGTTCTTTTGTATTGGTTTTCTAGTAGTGGTTGTACCCACACAGGGCTTTTTGGTGTTCTGTGTCTTTATTATTTCATGTGACATTTATTCCAGCCAAAGAGTGGATTTTTTTTGTAGCTTACAAAAGCTCTTGAATTGTTTTGTCTGCATGCCACATCCTTTGTCATCTTTTCTCTCTGCTTTTCTCTGCCTCTTCCTCATCTCAGCCTTGAGTCTGCTCTCAACTCTTTTTTTACTCTTCCCCCTAAAAATTGAAATGGAACTTATCTCTCATGTCAGGCGGTTTTATCGCATTATGTTGAACGGCATGATTTGGAGTCAAATAATCTCGCTGTGTACATCTTCTAGCATGACCCACCTCTTCTGAGGCTAGCCTTCATACATGCATCCCACTCTCCAGCATCCAATCCCAGCTCTGCATGCAGAACCCACCCAAAGCAACAGTGTGAAGTGGACCGGCACCAACATGGCTCAGCCCAATTCTGTTTCCACGGTGAAGCCTGCCCGGGGGTTGGCAGGCCCTGATCCAAATTCTCTCAACTACAGCCTCTTCACTTCACGATACCAAAAATTGTTTATGATTATTTTTTTTCTTTTGAAAAATATTACAGTATGCTTTCACTCCATGTGCTGTTATCTTTAAACTGTGATTTTTGAATCAAAATAGCAAGGCAGACCGGTCGAATAGCAGAAGCAGTGTCCTATAATGCATGACATTGGCCAGAAAGAAATCAGTTCTGTGCGATGAAACAGTCTGAGAAAACAGCACAAGTCCTTGTTGCCTGCTAAACCATTTCTGCACTTTCTCATTTGGAATTTGATTTAAATCATTAATACCTTCCAGTAGCACAAATTGGATTCAACCTATATTTGTAATAGTAGCTCATACATATCTGAAGTTTGTTTACTTAACATACACTAAATATAATGAAGATAGGAAAGATTTGCAGCTGTATATGAGCATTTATGACTGAATCCTTTGACAAAATCCTGATTAATTCGACATCCACAGGACATTCTTGTTAAGACATGATAAAAATCCTCGTTGTCAGCTGTGGGTAAGTCTAATGATGCAATAACACTATAACAACTATATAAACCAGCAGATAAGGTAGCTTATCGTATTAGTGGGGTGGTGTTGATGATGGAGTGGGGGATTGTTGGACCTGTGTGGCACTGTGGTTGTGCAGGCATGGTCGGTGGTCTTTGTGTGGCACCACACTGCAAACTCACTAACTTTGCATAATGCATCCTGTCAGTAATTTAACACATATTTAGTGAATTGATGGCAAAGACAAAAATCATCTGAATGCTGCTTGGCCGCATTTTTTTTCTGAAGGAGAGGAGCAGTACAAGCTAGGTAACTCAATGTCAGGTAAACCGGAATGGAAATAATCATCTGCTGTGGTCCGGGGGAGGGGCCGTGCTGAAGGGGAATGGCAGCTGTAAAGGTAGCCGCCCAGGACCAAATCCATACATCTAACGGAGAGATGACCTGACTTCTGACCCAGTAACAGCTCCTGCAGCTGCCTGTAGACAAGGATAATCTGCATGGCTGAGACTCCATGCTGTCAGCAGGAGTAAACAAAGAAAGTGAAACTATTCAAAAGAAAGTCAACTTGTTGATGGTACCCTCCTGTCTAATGATTTTTTTCCCTCTTAGAATATGCTGTAAACTGGGTGACATTTTGCCTCTAACCTAATTCTTGCCATTCTGTTTCTAACAAAAAACTTGTCTTTTGTGTGACTGCATGTGTGTTCAGAAGTCGTCTTTAGTTAGACTTGTATTAATCTTTTTAGCGTCATAAAGCATAGGCACACCTTCAGCAGTAACCTATGATGTGTAAATTTGTGTTTATTGCTGTACGTGCTGCTTTACTATTGCCGTCATATTGCTGTGCCTAAACAGTATGAGAGTGTTTTCCCGAGGAATAGTTTCTTCTGTGATACTTTTTCTTATGTGAGCTGTTCCGTGAGACTACAATACTTGTCCACAGATTTTTTTTGCCGCATGATGCAGACTTTTCTCCACTTTGATATTAAACTCTGAATGATGAACAAGTCCTTATTTTTAAAATGGCTAAATATTTTTTAGAAGTTTTATTTTTATTATAGCATGGTGGAATAGTTGGTGGCACTGTTGCCTCATACCTTTAGAACTAGAGTTTTTGTTTGTTTGTTTGTTTGTTTGTTTATTAGTTAACTTACTTCTAATAATATATCCTTCACAGAATCTGAACGCTGAGTTGCTTTGAAAACACCTCTTCAGGACTGTACCCTTGAAGGACTAAAACTATGCTTACAGTACTAAGTATACTAACCGGCCGGCCTGTAGAAATAATTTTAAGGTCACCCACTTTCTTCCGTATATTTGATCAGGTGATCCATCTCTGTGGATGCCAAGCGGAATGGTGTTCGCTGGGTAACGCCAATGGCAGACTCCAGTCTTTAAAAACTGCAGGGAAACTTTAAGGAGAGATCATCCAAGCCTTCCTGGATTTGTAGGTTGGGTGAAAGAGTTCAGTCACAGCCACTGTTTCAGCTATGAAACACCTTTGAGAGGAGCACCGTTACTTTATTAACCATAAGCTCAACAAATACCCTTAATCAGAGACTGTATTCATTGTCATAATGGGACTTCTCCCATCAAGTTTTAATTGGATTAAAGAAAAGGTGTAAATTAGTTGTGTTTTCCAACACAATAACCCTGGTAACTTCCCATCTTTCAATTTCGATTTAATTTCTTTCCAGCTTTACTTAATGCATATCCAGATAAATGAGACCATAAGACCAATCCCGTTGTTCCCCATTTGTCCTGCTGCTCGTCTGTGTCCGTATTCCATCTCTCAGTGTACGTGTCTGTGTGTGTTGCTGGAGAACGCTGTCTGTCTGTGTTTCAGCAATGGTACACGGGCACCATGAACCTCCTGGGAACCTGGCTCACTGACCGCATGGACCTACAGCTCCATGTCTATCAGCTTAAAATTCTTATCAGGATTGCCAAGGTAACGTGAATGTGCCACAAAAAAAAAAAAGAAACCACTTTGGATTTCTTACATGGAAGTAGGATGTAGTTAACCTAATTAAAACATCATGACATTGTTGTTCCACAGTAATTAATTTTGCACTAGTGGAAAAATGTGTATGACATTTTGTGTCATGTGTATATCTGTTCTTCTCTGACTTAAGGAGTTAAAACTTGGGAAATCTACATTGCGCACATGGGTAATCACAATTCAAAGTGCATCTATACATCACTTACCGTCAGCATTACTAATACGTAGGACTGTACCCCACAACATTTATGGAAGGCATTTTCATATGATCACTGTTTATGTTATATTGGGGATAATCCAGTATGGAAATGACACATTCAGTGTTTAACTATTTTTTATTTATTTTTTTTAAATTCCCAGAAAACGTACAGGGATTTCCGTCTGCAAGGAGTGCTCGACTCGACTCTCAACAGCAAAGCGTATGAAACGGTGCGGAATCGCCTCACGGTGGAGGAGGCTTCGGCATCTGTACGCGAGGGAGGCATGCAGGGCATCTCCATGAAAGACAGCGATGAGGAAGATGAGGATGATGACTAGGGCACCTGCGCTCTCCTCCTAGCCTGAAGAACTAATGCATGTACCAACTCTGATATTCAGTTAGCCATCCTAGGAATATGTCCGCTGTAAACTCCCATGAAGGAAAATAACTATACAGTAATAATTAAAATAATGAAGATAAGAATACATAAAGATTATTATTAACCATAAAATAATAATGTTCTAATAATAATTAATAATAATACTGTAAATGAAATAAAAACACAATTAACATTTTAGCTGTGTTTCAATCATGCTAGCACTGATCTCTGACATTGATTTATAAACTGGTTTCTATGTGTTCCTAAGCAATATGGAGTACCATTTGTTTGACGATGTTGAGTGAGATAATTAGGAATACTTAATACTAGGTGTGTCCCTGTTAAATGCAAACCTATATGGCGCTTCTTTAACGTTCTTTACATACATTGATGGTACATGTTGTGAAGATGAGTGTGTGGATCCCTTTAATTGTCTTGTCCATTTTTAAGTGGATGCCAACAGCTTAAAAATAAAAGGGTCCTCTGTATTTAAGTTCAGTGCTGTTACGATTTCTGTGTTTCCCATCTGTTGCGCGCCACCGTTGTTGTAACTCTTGAGATTTCAGTTCTTTGTCGCAGTTCAGGTCACATAATCACACCACTGTCCATTAACAAGATACCATGGAAGAACAATACGAGTTGGTATTATAGTAATGCAATATCCTCATAGCTACATTGTATGTTGTTGGAATGTTTCATTTATTTTTATTTTTTAAATAAATTTAAAACTTTGAAATTTATATTTTAGTTAAATAGCACTTTTTCAAAATCTATATGAAGACAGCGTAACAAAAAGAAACCTGATATTCCTTTTTATCTCAGTTAATTAGCCATTTCTAGAAATTAACCTCTGTTTGTATTATCTGTTGGTTGGCTTTATTTATTTACATGTTTATTTTGTAAATTGGTGGTAAATATGTCCAACAGCATTCCTCCCACTGTCTTTTTGTAAATAAGATGCTGTATATTGCAGTCTGACTTGTAGCTGCATGCCCTGAGTTTCTGTCCTCACCAAAAGCATAGTTTTAATGTGAATTAACTGGTGGTTTTTTAAATTCTTTCTTTTTTATTTTTTTGCTTTTGCCTTATTAAAGCCTACAGTTGTAATATGCAAGAGCCATGGCCTCTGAATAAACATAAATGTACAAATGCAATTATGATTCAAACTGTGTTTTAACTATGAACTAGTTGTCACAACACAAATACGTGGACACACTCCCTTAATGATTAGCATTATGAAAAAGAAATAGTGTCAATAAAATATATTTCTATTATCTTACTGTATTAATCTTGAAATATGATCTAGATATTGTGAGGCTTCCATTCTCTAATTTCATACAAGATTTAAATAGTGGTCACCAAGTTATACTGAACAGTAAATTACAGTCCCATAATTTTGAATGATAATGTTGCACTTGAAAAGAGGAACATTTTATTTTAAAAGTGATAATATTTTAATTTTGAATTCAGTAATTGGTGTCCACATTGCTCAGTTTGTGTGACTGAGTGGCTGTTCTAGGCCCTGTGGTTTCTAGGGCAGGCTCAACACAACACGGCTGGATAAATGTTACGGAAACCTTGCCAGTTGCCACACTGCAGTCTGTTTTACCATTATCTGCTGTGAAAAACTCTAATAAGATCCGCGATTCACATTGTTCCCAGTACATCAAAAGGGGTTTAACTGGTATTACTATGGTTTCCATACATGCACTCAATACCCTCCCATCAACTTAAGTGTAGGGTTTAAGTGCACTTAAGCGATTTGTACACTTTGGGTGGAGAAGCTCCAAAATATGTGCATGCCACATGTGCATGACCCTTAAGCGCAGTCTGCCAAGGACTTAAGGGCACTTAAATGTATTTTTCGCTAAGATCCCTAAGAAGCTTTATTAAGTCAAGTGCCTCCACACGGCCAAATGCAATATTGCAGGTTTTAGAAAGCCAAATGCAACAAAACGAAACATTGTGTATATTATAAAACTAGAAATAACTGTTCAAAACATATGTGAATTGTTACATAATTATATAATAGTTATATAACACAAAATATATCGGAAAATTTCAGGGGACACGAATATATGACCATTAGTAGACATCCCACACAGGTGTCTGTCAACAATCAGAATAGAGTCAATTAGAGTTGATAACGTTAATGGGTACTGGGGAAATAATTCAATTAACAGAAAAAAAATAGACTCAATGACTGATCAATTAAACAATTCTTGTATCAATCCAGATAAAGTATTATGCCTTCAAAATCATAAACTGTAATGCCTGCATTGCATGCCATTGCTCTTCAGCGAGAACAGGACAGATGGAGAAGACTACAGAGACAAAGATGACCAAGAATAACCCGCGCTCATCGTGAGCTACTGCAGCTAATGGACACAGAATGCAATGCGCTGTTTCACACGCACCATGAAACTGTCATGTTTCTGTGCCAACTCCTGGCTGAATGACTGTGCAGCCACTGCAGTCATCCCCATTCCCTGCCGGTGCTTCTTAAAGTCAGAAGCGCTTTGTCCATCCAGGCAACCAGATTGTTCCAGAGGATGGCTGGTGATATGGTACACATTTCCCAATCATCTAATAGTATTTTTCGCTAAGTGCCCTCAAGAGCTGTATTAAGTACTTACACAGGAGACCTTAGATACCCATTTCTACCCTGGCTAATGACCCCTTTTGTTAATCTGACCGCCGTAAGCCAGTAATGGTACAATCGAGCTCATGCTGTCATCCACAGTGTGATTTGAACGTACCTTTAGCACATTAAATATCGGTTCCGATTCCTTGAAACGCCTGGTGGTTGCAAATTTATGTCAGCAGGAAAGGTCTGCTGACAGACAGTTGTCTGCTGCATGCTGCACACTCTGGCAACAGACCGGAAATGACATCCCAGATGTCAATGTGGTGGAGGACAACAATGCTTTGCTAGGTAAGGAGAACAAGCCAACTGTAAGGGCACAAGAACAGTGGCAAATGATTGTTCTTGTTGTTCGACTTCATATAGGTACATTCCACTCAACACTAGCATTCAGTGAAATGCCAGGCAAAGACACAACAGAGCACAATTCCAATAGGACACTTTACTGGTGACACCCCCGCCACCCCCCAAAACACCTGGAATGGCATACACAGGTACCTTGTTGCAAGGGGGAGGGCGCAAGTGCATGGGGACGCATGATGTCTTCAAGTTCCCATAACATGGCATCAGTGGAAGTCAATGTTCAACATCAGCTAGGATATTGTTGAGAAACTGGCAAAAATGTTGCTGTTGGTCCCATTCTTCCCTCTCCTCCACCATTCTCTCCTCTTCCATCTGGACCAGTGAGATGACGGTATTCTGCTGCTGGGTCATCAATGTGTCACACTGCCAGTATCTTCAACTTCTGCTGCCGTTGCACTTCCTCTCCCAGACCCCACAGTGTCCCGAGGCAGGTTGAACGGTGTCTCTGGCTCTGCAGATGGAGGACTGGTGTTGTGTGGCAGTGGAGGCCGTGTTCCTCTGCCCAATGGCCCATCCACTGCTGAGAATGGCAAAGTCACCCCAGTTTGTTAGCCTTGTGCATGTTTAGTTGCAACTTCAGACCTGCCAATCAAAGCCAACTTAGTCCATGTTCCATTTTTTGCTTGTTGCCAGAATCATTGAAGGCGTGACCTCCTTTTCTTATTTGATGAATTAATTATACTTTGCGCACAGCGGCATCTTTGGGTTAAGTGCAATGGGAGGGTCTGTGCTGATGAGGGTAGAATACTTTTAACTCAAAAGAACACAAGTTTTTACTGTAAGTGCTCTTTTGACTGAAGTGCTTCTAGGGAGAATACATTCCAAAATGAGAAATGCTGCTCCTGACAGCATGATTAAATATGTTACATGGAAAGTTTCACCCAGAGTATCACCTGGTTTGTGCTCTGTGCTGTCTGGGACAGGCTCATCACAACCCTGTACTCGTTACAGACGCAGAGCATGGTGCTAGCGGGGAAAGGAAGGTGACAATCCACTAGCAGGTCCAAGACAAAAAGGCGTTTCTTAAGGAAACTAAACAGACAGGGCAAAAACTACAAAACAAAAGGACCGATAAAGGGTCAGGAAACAAACAGGGAAAATACTGAATTAACTAAAACCATGAAATAAAGCACAACTAAGAACCGGCACAGAACCACAGGGAGCAGAACTGGGCAGGAGAACAGAGGAACAAACACAATAGCAGACTGACACACAGGACAAAGGCAGGCACTTAAATATACAAATAACGAGAACTAACAAAGGGCAGGTGTGAATCATCAAGACAATTACCAAAGAGCTCAGTACAGGGAAACAGGCTATAGGTGGAGAAACTTAACTAATAGCTAACAAGCACAGAAAACTAGGGAATACTACCAAAACGAAGAAACAAACTACAAACGGGGAAATAAACACTAGAAATTTTGACATACAACTGAGGACTAACACTAGGAGGGACTAGGAACACAAACACAACAGAAGTAAACTGGACACAAATAAGATAAACAAAACTGAAACACAAAAACCCAAGTGAGGCTAGCTATATCTCAAGTCTAGAAAACTTGATCAGTACGTCTCTCACTGGCTTCCATAAAATGTCAAAAAACAGGCCGTAATTTTTCACACAATCCGAGCAGGACCTTTTATTAGAGGGTATGATGAATTCAAAGATTTAATATGTACTAAAGGAAACAAAGCGGCCCAAACCAGAAAAGATGGCTGGCAAAAAGTGTCCGACAGATTAAATGTGTAAGTAGTTTTTAGTTATTGTATTTATCACTTGAATGTAGTATTACGTTTCCAATGTTTCATTATTATTTTATTGTCATAATTACAGATGAAATACATGCACAATCATGCAGGACATGGGAACAAGTTAAAGTGAAGTACAAAAATATGTTTCAAACTGGTAAACATGACATTTCATTCATATGTGTGTGTGTATGTGTATGTTAATTTTATGTATATGAAATGTAGGAAATCTAATATTTATAAAACATTCCTTTTGAAGCTAATAAGAAGGCAGACAAAACCTTTGGAAATTCTGTGTAATTAGTGTGATTTTTAAATCCTTCATAGAACTGTAATTTTATTGCATAAAACGCCTCTTTAATTGCCTGCGGGTGTCCGGGAAAAACAATGAAAACCCGAAGGAAATATTTCAGGCCCAAACAGACTTTGCATATTGCCTGGTAAACTGTACTCTTTGATATATTTTCCGCATCGCCTACAGTATACAAAAAAGTGCCACTTGCAAAATATCTCAAGGCAATGCACATTGTCTGTGTGGCTGTGAGAACCCGACTTCACCTAGTTGGGCTTCTACTACAGTATATGGAGCTAATAAATCTTGAAGATATAATATTCCATCTCAGCTGAAGCGGTATCTTTCGAAAAGAATATCATCTGGCAACAATAAAGGATCTTGCCGATTGTGCAAAACCCTCTCAATTTGAAATGCCTTTCTTATTATTTGTGCACCGATTGCAATCGGTCACTCATCCATGAATGGTGAGGCCATGACGGAATGGATTTCCATGCACGGACTGATTAAGAGTGCGAGCTAATCCTTGTTTACGTAGAACAAACCTGCTCCGAGCAGGTTTGAGGATTTGGATGTGCTGCTATGACAACACATCCAGCAAGAGTTTCGAAAAACCGACAGATCTAGGATCATGCCAAATCGTCAACAATTACATCCGACTAAACGAGTAATCCACATACAGAGAATACCCCCCCTGCTGGCCAAACGGGGCCCAAACACATAGGACAGAGACGGACGGGCACCGACCCTAACCCTGACCCTGACTGGAGAAGCCGTTATGGAAGATTTCTAGACGGCTGGACTAACAGAGTCATTAACAAAACAAATATCCACAAATACATCATAAATGTTTTTACCTACATTTGAATATTATACATTTATCATGTCAGTAGTGAATATCATTTGTTAATGATTTACCTCAGCTGCTGCCTAACAGTCCACTGAAACTATCTATATGTGAACTTCTCCAGATTGACTGGAAGGTTTTTATTATTATTATTATTATTATTTATTGGGGCATTTCCCGATAAAGACTCTTAGTGTCTTATGAAGACTCTAAATATAGATGTACTGTATCTTACGAAAGGTATTTCTTTTCCTACGTCTGTTTTAAAAAACAACTGTAAGAGTGTATCCTGTCCAGAGTGTCCCCTGCCTGGTGCTCTGTGCTCCCTGCAGGCCTGTACTAGAAAAGTGGTTGAACCAGATTATGGATTTATATATAATATACATCCCATTCCTTCTGTCGTCCATAAATACTCAACAGAAACATTTAGTGTATCACATTTGCCTTTTAAAGGCAGGATGTCAGCTCCTCCCCCACACTCTGGCTGTACTGACACTGGGCCAGAAACAACTCTTGGACATTTTGCTCTCGCCAGCAGTGAGCCAGATGTACCATCTCATTTCTGTAACTGGCCCAGTGTTACTCTAGTGGAGTGTCCTTCAGCAGATCAGTTTATAAACCACATCTTGCATTCAATCTAAAAACATATATCCAAATTTCTGGCCTTTAAGCATTTTGCTTATCTGTGTTTTATCATAAAAACCATATTCACACTTTGAGAAAGTGCAGAATACACAAAAATGCATTATTCAGAATACTGTTAAAAATTGTAAAATATACATAAATGGAGAGAGTGTATTTTTTACCGATTCAATGTCATATTTTTATTAATCAGACTATAGTGCTCCTAGAGTATAATTTTTGAATGTTTGGACACATAATCAAATCAATGAGAGGATTTTTATGAACAAATAGTAAAAAACAAAGTAATCACATTTTTTTCGCCTTCTTTTAAAGCTTTTGTTTAGTTAAGCTATTCAAGTAATTACTATTTTCTGAATCCACTAAAGTATCAAATGAAAATGAAAGCAAAATGAAAATGAAGCAGCACTTTAAATCTCAAATAAAGTAATAACTTTGCTGCTACTGTTCATCAAACACTCAAAATTAATGTGGCAATATATTTTTTCGCTGTTAAAATACAGTTCATAAATCCAACTTCTTCAGGCTCTGAACATTTGACTAGATAAAACTACTGTATCCTGCTATAACATTTAGTAGGCAAAATTTTGGTAAAACTTTGTAATACAAACTAAATTACCCCATCTAACCAAGTGGGAATTGTTATGGGTGCAACTCCCTCCATTACCAAAGAAGCCCCCCAGTAGGTGATGGGTTCCATGGTCTGGGCTTGGGTGCAATTGGAAGAACTGTGTGGCTTAAAAAAAAAAAAAATGTTAATCTGCGTCAGTAGAACACTAACTTTTGGTTATTTCCTTAAATAATGGTAGACATGGATTTTCTAAAATTGTGATATGGCTGGAGAACCCAGTCATTTAGAGGAAAAAAACGTCAGAAGATTTGACAAAGTACAGTACAGTGCAGTAAACCATTTATGTGCTTCACTGCAGTTAATGAAAGTATGTCATTCCATTGGCAATGAATTGAATGAATCTGGCAAAAAGCTCGATGCTAGGAATTGACACAGTCATAACCCATTCATGCCAAGTCCAGCTGTTTTGCTGAAGTATCAAGTGAATCAAACCAGCCCAGAGGAATCATGAATCCATTCAGGTTACAGGCATACAGTTTCAGTGTGTTTTATAGTGGAACTGAGTCACAAATCAGCTGCAATCAAATGATGCTGGAGAGCAAATGACATGCTTTCCTGCAAGTGTTGCCCATGTAAAATGCCCCAGCTTGCTACCCAGATGCAGTAAAAACTAAAGGTTAACCCTTTCTGTCCTACTATCATCCTCAGTCTTATACTGTACAATGAGTACACCTATAAATGTTTTCTCTGCCCAGCTACCAGGCAGAGCATCAATTCCTTCACCATTCACTCTAGACATGCCTGTTGTAAGAGATTGTCACTCTCATTCTCAGGAGGGCCACAGGTGCAACTGGTGTCCTACTCTTTCCACCTTATACAATGAACCATACCCAGCTGCCACTGAACAAGTGCAGACTCAAAGTGCAAAGTCTGATTTACACTGTAGGTGACCACAGTATGTGCACGATGACACTCACTCAGGTAGTGAGGGTGAATGTAGCTCATGGAGGGAGGTAATTCTCACCTTGAGAACAGCTCAGTTAGATGGGTCAGGCTCATGGAAGAAGTTCTTACACTGTTTTGAGAGTTGTGCTAGGGCTAATTATTAGTTAGAAGAGACTAAGACAGTCCAACTGAAGTCATGCTTAGTGTGTGCTGCAGGAAGCTAAGGTCTTCGCACTGAGACTGCACTTGCATAATGGAGGAGGTTGATGCTGCTTATGGGCCATCATCAGAGCATGCTGTTGCTGTTGGCATAGAGCTGAGGCAGAGAATGCAGAAGTCAGGAGAACCTCTCCACACTCTGAGGAATGATATTTATGTCCGTTGTATATGCAGATTGTTCAGATAAGGAGCAAGGTACTAAGTGTCGGGCAGGGACAACCATCCTGGTGGTCAAGGCACTTCTCCCTTTCTCTGTGACAAGAGCATGGGGCCTGAGATGTGTATCCATATGTTAATGTATGACACAGAGGCATGAATGTGCAGAAAGATGCTGCCACGGTGTGGCTATGATGGTCTTCCTTCCAGTGGTGAGCCCCTTTTTCAGCCCTCTGCTGCATGGATTCTTCAGGGCATTAGTCCAGAGAATTTTGAGGTTTCTGGGGAAATTCACCTGCCAGTACAAATAGGCATGTGTCTGGTGAATGCTGACTTCTTTGTTGCTGTGACAGAAAACATGGAGGCAATCCATGGTCATCCCTTCTTGGAGCAGTTGTGCGCATGCTTGGACTTTAGCGGCCAGAAAATGTTGCTCTTTGGTCACCAAGTACCACATTTTATTCGTATGTTTACATAGTGGTACGGACACTTATTCCAGAGTCAGGGGATGACTGTATAGTGCCAGGAATGTGTATTTCTGTGAGGCAATCCAATAAGACCTCATGCTGAATCCAACTAAAGGGTTCGTGGAGAAGCACTGTCTTTTGTTAGCATGGGGTATAGTCAGTGCTCAACGTAGCAATTGCATTTCCATCAGGCTCTACAACCCTGGCACTGTCTCTGTGATGTTGAAGAAAGGCATCATTGATGGTTTCCTAGAAGCACCTGATGTTATTCAGCCTTCCCATATCTCTCCCAAGGCTACACTGGGAAGTTCCACCTCTATTCTTGTCCACCTGTAATCATTGTACACTAGGAGCTCAGTTGCACTGAATGCAGTGGAGTGCCCACAGCTCAGCTCCCGAATGCCTAATGCAGACCAACCGGAGGAACAAAAGAGCCAGAAGTCCAGTCTGTACCGGGAACTGAGAAGGACAGCTGTGAGGGCAGATAAGCTTACAGATTAATCGAAGCATTACGTACATCTGAATCTGTTCCTCTAAGACTTGCAGTCAAGGTAGATGATGGAATGGTCCTTATGGGTGACACTGCAGTTGTGACCCACTGGGCCAGCTACAGTACTTTGAGCAGTTGTTTAAAGCTGACGGGAGGCCACAGGGATCTGTGGTATCCAGAGTGAACTTCTCCAGGCTGGTGGTAAGGCTGTCCCCCTTGCATTGCAGGCAATTGAGCCAATTGTTGCTTCCATTTGGGAGTCAGGCATCATCCGAACTGACTAGAAAATGGGACTTGTAGTCTTTTTCTGGACTCACTGCTTTCTCACTGCTTTCAGTGCTGGGTAAGGTCCTTGTTAGGATCATCCATAACAGGATCTGTGATCACATGCCTGTCAGCAAATGGATCAGTCTGGTTTTATGGCTAAGAAGTCAACCATCAACCGTATCCTTGCACTGGGGGTTCTCGTCAAGCGCAAGCACGAATATCGGTAGAGGTTCTTTGCAGCCTTTGTTGATTTTCATAAAGCGTTAGACTCAGTTGATCGAGTTGCCCCGTGGAACATGTTGAGACTTCCCGGGATCCCCCCGAAGTTGCTGGACGTCATGGCCGGCTTGTACACTGGTACTGTGAATGCTGTGCAGAGTGGAAAGGGAACCTATGCATTCTTCCCTGTTGATTCTAGGGTTCGCCAGGGGTGTGGTCTTGTTCCTACTCTGTTCAATGCTTGTATGGACTACGTGTTGGGCAGGGTCACTGGGTCCAGCAGCTGTGGGGTGTCCGTCGGTGAAGAAAGATTTAGTGATCTTGACTTTGCCGAGGATGCTGTGATCTTAGCTGAGTCGATGGAGGCTTTGATCGGGGTTCTCAAGAGACTGAGCGAGGAGTCTGAGGGTCTGGGATTGCAGGTGTCCTGGATAAAGACCAAGATCCAGGCAGTAGTGTATCTGTCTGTGGGGAGAATGTTGAACCTTGTCGAGAGATTTACCTACCTTGGCAGCGACATTCATGTCACTGGTGACTTCAGTCAGCAGACGGATTGGAAGAGCATGGGGACCACGAGGTCGCTGGAAAGGGGTGTGTGGCGTTCCCAATATCTTTGCAAGAGGACAAAGGTCCAAGTCTTTAGAGTCCTGGTGCTCCCTGTCTTGCTGTATGGCTGTGAGACATGGACGCTATCCAGTGACCTGAGATGAAGACTGGACTCCTTCGGTACTGTGTCACTTCAGAGAATCCTTGGGTACCGCTGGTTTCTCAAACTGTACACTCTAATATATTTATCCTCTTACTCACTTGTGCACTGGGGCCTCCCTCTCCTCTTTCTGTTGTGATTAGAGCCAGTTTGTGCTGCTCTTTGAAGGTAGTAGTACACAGCATTGTATGAGGTCTTCAGTTTCCTGGCAATTTCTCGCATGGAATAGCCTTCATTTCTCAGAACAAAAATAGACTGACGAGTTTCAGAAGAAAGTTCTTTGTTTCTGACCATTTCATATTGCAGTCGGACCCACAATTGCTGATACTCCAGATATTCCACTAGTCCAGAGAAGGCCATTTTTATTGCTTCTTTAATCAGCACAACAATTTTCATCTGTGCTAACATAATTGCAAAAGGGTTTTCAAATGATCAGCTAACCTTTTAAAATGATAAATGTCCATTAGCAAACAACATTCCACTGGAACACAAGACTAATTGTTGCTGATAATGGGCTTCTGTACAGCTATATAGATATTCCATTAAAAAACAGCCGTTTCCAACTATGATAGTCATTTACATTAACAATGTCTACACAGTATTTCTGATCAATCTGATGTTATTTTAATGGACAAAAAAAACTTGCTTTTTTAAAAGCAAGGAAATTTCTAAGTGACCGCAAACCTTTGAACTGTAGTGTGTTTACACACACACATGCACGCACGCACGCACACACACACACACACACACACACAGGTGTGTAATTATATCTTTGTGGAGACTCTCCATTCATTTCTATGGGGAAAACTCTAATCACAACATGACAACCACTACCCAGCCCTAACCTTAACTATAAGTAATCAAACAAATATGAGAGTTTTGGCATTTTTAATTTTTTGATTGCATTCCCAGATCTTTGTGGGGACCTGATAAATGATCCCTGCAACGTCAAAAAATGGGTTTTCATTACACTGTGGGGGACATTTAGATATTTCCTAGTCCGTAGATATTTTTTCTAGCGATTGCCTGATTTATGAAGGTCGACACGCTGTTGTCTTGAACGTATGAAGGAAATGCTGCTGACAGTGCCCCCTGGTGGCTGGGGTTTCCACATATTGGCTCTTTGATGTCATTATGAAAAAAATGATTCATTCCTAACAGGCAGGGATTGTGATATTTTACCCAAACAATTAATTTACTAATGAAATGAGGCACAGTGATGAGCAGCATGGAGTCACTGATGCCTGGAATTAGGAAACTGCTCAAATAAAGTTTTCAGCTTGCGGACACTGCCTCACTACTATTGGCTACTGGTTACCTTCAGTCTTCAGTGGTTAACCTGACATACTGTAGCTTTTGTGAAACCTGATCTATCCTCAAGTAAAAAAAACATACACAGTAATATATAATATTAATTTAAAGAATAACAGCTTTTTAAAATCACCTTCATAACTCAAACCTGTGCCTCGATCATTCCCCTCCTATTCTACTTAAAAAATACCAAATCACAGACCACACAAAAATTACATAAAGTACATCAAAACCCATATTTTATTATATGTATAGCAATACAATTTACATATTAAATAACACTATAATAGAATGATTCAATATAGCTTTCAACAAAACCTTTTCCCTTTATCCAAGTTAAAAAAAGAGGCATTACCCAATCTCTTCAAAGTGGGTTGTTGAGACAAACTGATTCAGTGGCTTACATTTCTATTGCACACAGACTGACAACAGAGTATAACTGAAGAATTAAAAAATGAAAACCAGAAGAAATGATTGGACGTGAGGTAAAGGGAATACAAAGAAGTGTCTTGTTTTTGGAATGCTGAATATGGAGACACCATAAAAAATCTGTTTCATCAGGTCTACTTTGAACACAATGAAGTAATGGTTAAAAAATGAATTATCCATATTAAAATTTATGATTCTTAAAAGTACACAACAATGCTTCAAGGTTCATACTGTAAGATGGGTATAACCAGTAAAATATATACATATTTTTAAATTATATTGGTGTTACTAACAAAATATTTGGAATTATTTATCCATAAGTTTACTTTGGAAAAAAATGAAAAATAATCAACAAAGTAGATGCAACACAATTGCAGCACAGTGTTAATATAAAAACCAGACCGTTGGCCCAAATGATAAAAAAGCTATGATTTACTTACTGACATTCATTTTAAGAGTACCAGGCAACAAAATAAATGTTATAATGAAATAAAATTACCAAAAAAGGATGCAAAACATTATAACCAATATTGTTTTGTTTGTAAGTTAGAAATGTACTACAGGTCTTTACGATAAATAAATGATTCAAAATGTGTGTGTTTCTTTTTCTCAATGAAGGTTTGCCTGTCAATTCTTGTCAAGTGTAAAAAATATATTTTTATTCACAATTTTAGCTCCATGTGTAACTTCTTGTGGCTTAAATGACAACAAGTAAATAAAAAATAAACTTTAGAGTGCAACAAAGGATGTACAAAGATGTCAAAGCAGTTTTCTACTTTTAGAATGAATTGTGAATATGAATGAGATGTTGTGGAAACAAGAATGCCAAAAAAGGTAAAATGCATTTTATTTAAAGCAATTGAATGAACCATCCAAAATATTTGTCTCAGCTAGCAGAAATATTCTGACACTGTTGCTTCAACATTGTAACAACATAAAGGCATGTCACAGCAATGTTACAACAAGATATATGTAATAGTATATGTCAGCTGGGTGTTTTTTATCCATGAATAGAAAAACATAGCTAGAGAAAACTAAAAAAAGCTCCCTTTTATATCTTTGGTAAAATATATTATTTTTTTCTTCAGTGTATGTTTTTCATCACAATAACAGTATTACCAAGGCAGCTATATGATGAACGAAAGATTTATTTTTAACTAAACTTGTATTGTTCCACTATGTATCTAACAGGACAAAGACTTAGATTAGACTCTTTGTATAGGCAAAAGTGAGAAGCCAGATAGAGAAAAATGAGGCATTGTTAAACACAAACAGCAATACTTGTAGCAGTTTTACCCTTGGACCATTTCAAGAAATGAAATTAGTCTTCACAGTACAAACAGTGCAGGGGATACACCAAATAACTTAACCTGTTTGTCTGCTAAGGAAAAAAAATGATATTTATATAATAAGCCACAAACCAAACCACCTCAGATCAAACCATGAAATATAAAATAAAAACTGAGTAAAATATAGCAAAGATGGGAAAAATGTTGAATCTAACAAACAGGATCACGTCACTCCATAGTGATTTTTCAGCATAGAACAAATGGTCACTATGATGTATACCTATGAAATGTGTTCTATGAATATTTGCCCAGTTTCTGTAATATAGATATTCTCCAAAAAATTATCACATACTCTGGGCACTTTGCTGTCTCAATGGCCACAAGTAATATTAAATAAGACTATAAAATGACGAGCGTAAGCCATGCTTCAAACAAACTGCAACATGACTTTTACTTTCAGAGGGCAAACCTTCAGGAATTTCTGAATGAATTAAAAGATACTAAATTGAGGAGATATTATGTATTATGAATACAAATAATTATGGACCAAGTGGATTTTGAAAAAATATATATAAGATGCAAAATATTTATTCCTTGCGTGTCTTAATAAATTGGTATAATAAAGTTAAATAAGTAAACATTGCTGTCATATACAAAAACAAACTGTCACTTTTAAATGCTGTCAGCTATGACCTGGTAATTCGGCCTATATATGTTACATAGATAAGATAACTGCTGAGAGCTACATTGTCTGTACTATCCCTTCTCACAGAAGAATCAATCAATAACAATTAAGTGAAGAATTGCCATGGAATGTCAAATTGGGACTCAATAATCAATATTGTCAATTGGATTGTAACAAGGCAGTAACACTGACAATATAGTGCAAACTAGTGAGAACTGTTTCATTGGGGGAACTTAAAACTGGTGCAAATGCTCAGTAGAATAACATTAAGACAAAAATGGCAAAAATAAATATAAAAAACTTCTTTCAGTGTAAAAAAGTAATCAGGTTATTTATTTAACCATGAGTCTGGCAAAAAAGGCCTCAAAAAGTCTGCCAAGTCCATGAAGTTGTACAAATTAAGTGCCTTTTTGCACCTAGCGGTCATTAAACCAGAGACTCCATGCTTTCCGCAGGGTCTGATTCATCAACAATCACCACAGTGCCGTTTCTGTCCACGGACAGGGGAGCCATCCCGTTTCCATGGGTGCTGACCAAGGTGAGCACAGCCTTGTAAAGGTACTGGTACTGCTCCTGAAACGGGGTAAAAGGGATAAATAGGAAAAACAAGGAAACCAAAGTGTAACCAAACGATAAAGCTATGATCTCATTAGTAACACTACTTCCCTTTTTATTTTAGCAAAAAAATACTAATACATGGTGTACTACTACATAATAAGCAAGTAAATTTAAATACGCAATTAATTAATACATTTAATTTTAGACGACGTATCTTTTCCTCTCCTTTCAATAACAATTAGACACAATATTGCGGAATTGAGGTGAACTTAACTGCTACTGCTATGAAAGCTACTGGCTATTTTCATCAACATAATAACATTAACTACACTTGTATAAAATTGTGTTTAAATATGAATAGAAACACTTAGAGGACACGCTTCACTCACAATGTCTGTGAAAACTCCAGGTCGCATGAGGTTGATCATTTTAGCCACCTGGTAGACATCAACAGCACTCTCATTCTCCATCTGCTGTGATAAAGTGGTGAGGGCACACAGCATTCCAGCTGAAACTGCCCCAAATCTGCACAGAGCATAAATAATATCAGGTCAGCTAGCTACCTTGAGGTGCCACTAGGGGGAGCAAGACACTGATGTCTAAAATCTTCATACTCAGATGAATATGTTCCAATGTCTTCCCTGATAGAAATTCCGGGACAAAAGGATAACATAAGCCAGTTATGTTTTGCCCTTGAAGAAACTCCCCATCAGAACTGGAAGATGACATAACGCAAACTGGGACTCAGTCCCCGGTTGGGGGTGTAGTAGGAAATCTAAGCTCACAAAGAAACCTAAGCTTACAAAGAAACCTTTATCTTCACTAAGCCACTCAGGGAGCCCTTGAATAGCTTAATGTTGTAGTAGAAACCTTCCCCTCAAAAGCAAGCCGGCATTTGCAGAGTATAGAACTGAATGCAAGAAAGTAAGCAGTGAGCATTATTTAACATCCAAAAAGTACTTGTGGCTGTAAAATAGATTACACTAATTCAGTTGACTGTAAGACCCCAGCATTGTTGCAGGAAGCAGGGATGGAACAGGTTAGCTACTCACTCATCATGCACTATGGTTGGTCCATCTCGAGCCACGGCCTCCTCTTTGATGACATTGATGAGCTCAAAAGTGCTGCTGATTGGGGCATCTGGATTGGGCCATTTAGGGCACTGATAATGGCGTACCTCCAGCACGTAGTCATCCTGAAGGTAAGGCAAATGGATGGCAGAGAGTAATGCATATAATTTAGCGATACATTTTAGCGCACCAAATGCAACGATCACTGTTTACTGAGCCTGCTGTGCAAATGAATCCGCAGCGGTTGATATGAAAATGTCAGGGGGTGAAGGGAGAAAGAAGTACAGTCGGACCTCGGAGATTCACGAGGTTCGGTTCCGGAAGCCGCCGCATATGAGGAGGATTCGCCGATGTTTGCTAGTCACAAAAAATGGTAATATGTGCTTATTTCTATAGTTTAAACCCTAAATATAATAATAATAACAATAATAATACTTTTATTGATCCCCTTAGGGAAATTGTCTTTACGCCTCCCTCAACTTGCTCTTTGTAAACTGTCAGCGAAATATGATCCCAGTCATGCTCCCAAAAGACTTTAATTTCATTTAAAAGTTAGCTTAATACATTACAAAAAAACAAACGTTTGAAGTAAAAATAGAGTACAGTATCGCCTAACAGATATTTGTCACACTAGCACATTTACAGTACATTTACTAATGTTACCCCTACTAATTTATAGGACATGGCATTGGCTGCCGTTTTCTTTTCCATTCACAGTAAAGTAAAATGAGTAAATGAATGGGGCTGTAAACTTATTGACAGAAGTCATATACGTAACCAAGGTACAATTCAATAAAATACGTAAAGGAAACATGTACATGTAATTTTCGTGGATCTGTGAATTCGCGAATCACAAAGCGAGAATGCACGAGGGCTGACTGTACATTGGCTAGAGAAACAATGTCATCATTAAATGGGTCAGGATAACATACATTAACACATGGTGATTAAATGGCCTGTTCAAAAAGAACCCCGTTTACTGTCACATGATAATCGGTACTGGCTAAGTGGGAGGAAAAGTGAGCTTTGGAGAAGTACAAGGTCATTCTTAGGTGTACCTGCGTAGCTTCCAGGATGAAGTCATGGATGATGATCTGCTCTTCATTGGAGAGGCACAGGCGGTCCTTGCTGATGAGCGTGACGGTGAAAGCCTCGCAGTTCATGGCCTCCTCTCTGCTTGGCCAGTACACAAACTCGTCCTCAGCCTACGTGGATCCAGCGGTGCCATGTGAGAGAAAACTTTTTCAGAACTCAATACTCCAGTGCACTTGGCTCGCAGGCTGAAAAATCAATCACTCCAGCAAGAAAACTAACTCTGATGTGGAGTGTCAGGAAAAGAACATGAATGCAAGTCACTCTTCCTCGCAGTCAATTTGCAATAGACAATAGCTGGAAATAGAAGAATTTCTTAGAAACAGGGTAAGACTGAGAGGAAGCACTCAAAGTCTTTCTTGAAACTTGAGCAGCTAAAATGATTACTGCAATGCTGGCATTGTTCTCACCAAACCCTGGTTGTCAGGGAGCATAGCAATGATCTGTGCATTGTGGTCCCAGATCATCCTCCAGAAGTCCTTTGTCGTGTGGGGCAAGGGATGTTGGGTGATGATAAACTCGTTACTTCTGTAGTAGCCCTGAAATGGGTTAGATGATGCATTTTCATAGATGTGCTACAAACTTGTACCTTATCTACTTGTACTGGCAGCAAGTGTATGCAGGTTTTATGTCATAATTAATTAGAGGCTTGATTGAATTATTAATAATGTGACATATAAAATTACTTCAGGATATAACCATTTGTACAAATGCTTTTTTGTAAAAATGTAAAAATTCACTAAAAAGCACTCTGATATCTTATGAATTAACATATAGTAGAAACTGCATATAGTGATCATGTCCATCTGGGTGAAATTGATCATTATAACCTTGTTTTTTTTCTTTCTTTATGTCTCAGGCAGATTTCCATCCAATTGTGTATTTATTGCATGAATATAAGATAATAGAACAGACAGCGTCACTCTTTGATGAATTTTATTGACTCCTTCAAAATACAGTATAGCTGTTTAAGACCCTGTTTAAAACGCAGATTACAGCACTGTACAAATTAAATCACTGAACAGTATAATTCAAATATGCTATAATGCAGTACTGTATATAAAATATTGCTCATTGTAGTTTCACTGCTGCATCTCGTTGGCTCATTTTTGGCAGTTTATCATAAGCTTTGATGAGTCTATATTTTTTGATAAACATTGAGAGAAAATTACTTTTTTCCCCGTCATGTTTTCTGTGCATACAGCAGGTAGCTAGCCAGAAGCAGATGGGTTGCCGGCAGAAAAGTAAAAACAATAAATTTACCATAGTTTAATTTTTCCATATGTTGTTATGTCTAAAAACCCAAAAATGAACATTGTAAGTGGACTACTTGATTATTGTATGCAAATTATTTAAACTTCAACATCACACTGAAGGGAGGAGTGTGATGGACTTCAATGTTTAGGCCTGTATAGCACACTGCGCTCCTGTTATTTTCCCTTTGTATTGTTGCAGTATGTATGTGTGTGTGAATGTCATAAGTCTGTGCGCCTATACTGTATGTATGTACAATGTGTATAAGCTACTGGACACCTAAATTTCCTTCTGGATAAATAAAGTATCTCTATCTATCTATCTATCTATCTATCTATCTATCTATCTATCTATAAACAGTATTTGCATTCTGTCCCAAGCTTTTTGATCCATATAAGCAGTCAATCGCTATAACTGTGATCACTATAAGCAGTTTCCACTGTATTGTGTGGTTCCAGTAAAGCTAACATTCTGCTCCTTGGAAGTTACTACATATAATAATCCAAAACTTCAGCATCTATCAAATTTTTTTAATTTCATGAATAACCCTGCATGCTATTTTTTAACAAGGTTTCAAAGGATACGAGTCAGAATAAAATATCATGGTGATAAAAATCCTGATAAAAATGACGCTCAGTGACACATAACCCTGACTAAAAAGGTAACTATTTTATGACTTATAAACAGAAAATTATTTATCATGCCATTTTCTGCTGAAGTGTATCAGTGCTCAGAGTCTACCTGTATTAGTCTAACTGAATGAATTATAAAGCATTTTACTGTGTCATGTCTTGGTTTATAGGGCTTAAGTAAGACATTCTTTAGGGCCACAGATGAATAATGGTGCCCTAAACACAGTCCATCCAGCATATCGGACATAGCTGAAGGACGGCCATACCATTATGTAGGAGGCATTGATGTAATCACTGCCTTTCATCCCAGGAACTGGCACCAGACCCACCCGTGCTCGTTCAGCTGGTTGGGAGGGGTTAGGGGGAAATGGTTTCATTCAGACTCATTTACAGCGTTATTTTAAATCATGCAAACGTCCATGTTGGTATTGTTCTACCTTAGGTATGGCAGACATATTACAGTCAGTCCAGCTACAACGTGTGATATCACACTGTGAATCAGTTTTAACATGACTGATATATTAGTAGCTAAGTCCAGAACAACGTGAAATTTGTATTTGCACAATTTTCAGTTGGAGAGATAAGCACTACATGAAGTACAACACGATATGGTCTTGGTAAGAAACACTACGTGCATGTAAAAACAGCTATCTAAGTGAACCATAGTGGTGTCCAATTTGTGAACAAATTATTCTTTTGAGCCAGTTTTTTTTCAGTGAATGGTTGAACCAGTTTTCAGATTTAATAGAATCATCCATGCAATCCACGCATTGCACAGGTCAGAGTCTTAAATTCTAGAAGTCTAAAAAATATTTGACAAATTATATAAAAACACACAGCAACCTTTTTAATTCACTTTGCTTTTGCTAGACTGTCAATAGCCATGTTGCCTTCTGTGCCTCCCCACATACCATAACTGCTGTATTTGTGCTGTGTGCCTGCCCAGCCCCATGGCGACTGGTTCACTACTCCCGACGCTCGGCATTCCATAACTTAGCGACTTCAGCACGTTTGGCTGAAGCAGTTACTAGGAAATTCTTTTGAGACCCATAAGACCCGTAGAAGGTGTTTATGATATAACTGAATAAAGTAATATTATTTCTTATTTAAAATGCATAACGTTGTCGGGAAGAGATGGCTACGTATAGCGGAGCCCAGTAATAGTGCAGGACATGCTGGGAAAAATGTGTAAATAGCTCATAGTATTGTTTGTGTAATCATAAAAACTTATTGTGTTTTCAATTGTCATGTGAGCCCTTGCCTGTGTCATGCGTGAACCCTGTCCGATCCTCACATGTCTTTAGCTGTTGTCTAAACCTAACTGTCTGGTGTCCAGCCTCCCTGCATTTCCAGGTTACTGTACATGTAGCGGTTGTTCGGTGCCTCTGTTAGTCCATTTAAGGATTAATAAAAAAGCGTTCTTTACCATTTAAGCAATTCTCCTCGTTTCTTGCCAGACATTACACTATAATAACATTATTGGCCACTGGTATTACTGTTTTTGTTATGAAATTTATTTTGTTTGTAAGTTAAGTTTCGGAGCTGCATTCTCTTTGCTCTATTTTTCCATTGAATGTGTGTATTTTGGTAAGCAATTTTTGTGAAAGATATTTCAGGAATGCATTAGTCGCGTTTTAGCAGCATTGACTGTAATACTAAAGCTTTAGTGATACAAGAACCATAAATGGATAAATGCAAACTATGGGAATTAAGCAAAGGAGGGCAGCTGATACCTACATGGCACCACAGAGGAGATGCGGTTCTTCTCCTTGTTGCAGTCCTTCTGTGCACTGAAGCAGTCCACGTAGCGAGAATTGCATTGCGTCACCAGCTGTGACGGTGACAAAGAGAGCGGTGCCACGTGAGTAAGCTGTGACAAGCTACGCCCACGTGACACCTGTATGGCGGCCGGGCACTTTGATGCAGACTCCTCCCCCGTGCTGTTCACTTTTTCGGGGCCAGTTTGGGAAACGTGCTTCTCAGCACAGCTAATCTATGACAAGTCATGTTTTGACAGCTAGAGCTTCAGGATCTTGAAGGCTAAAGCGAATCAAGTGAATGGGCATTAACGTCTATTTAAGAAGCAAAACTCTGACGAATTCCCGAGGGCATTTCCACACTGAAAGTGAAAATCAATTAGGTCTTTAAGGAGTGCAAAGGATGGTGTGTGCTGTTAGTTTTAATCATATAATTCATGGTATGCTCATGCAGAAATGATCCTTTCTGTGCAGCAGGAGATGGGGGGATGTCAATATATAACATCTAAGATCAAATGCCTGACATTTGAAAGTGCTTCCTTTGAGCTGAAATGGTATGAGACATTTTACATGGACCTATGCTAGCTAGCCTTGTATTGTGTGTTTTCCCTTAACAGCTAGAAATTTAATATTTGTGGTTTTGGTGATTGGCCAGGTCAAACCTTAGTTAGAGATGCAGTTTAATTACATGTCCTGGATTGCTGAAAGAGCCGGCCGATATGAGGAGCTCTCCATACATGCATTCCCTGCATCCCAGGAGAAGGAAGGATAGACTCTTAGTGAGGAAAGGGATTCAATTAAAATCCTGTATTGAAAAAGCACCGAAGCGACAGCGGGAGGATTTTGCCCGCAGCAGCTGCTGGATCACAGAGACTTAAGCGCAGGAATTAATGGTCAATTAAGGGTGCCTTCAAAACGGATATTTTCTGATCAGCGCATGGCAAAGTTGGGAAGCGGGGAACTTTACGGTGGAGCTAGAATGAAGCCAAAGCATGTGCCTCCTGCTTGTTCTGGTTTTCTCATTTTATTATTTTCACATTGATATCCAGGGTCTCCAGCTGAAGCAGAACCCATTCTGTCATTGCGCCATATTAACACTGACATCCGTGATAAGTTAAATAGACAGGGTGAACAAGTGGAGAAGGAATGTGACCAGTGCCCCCCCTCCATGAAGACCCCTACCTTAAACTGCTTCTCCAGCCGAGTCCTGCCGGTCAAGCCCGGCGTCAGGATGCTGTTGACGTAGCTGTGGAGCTGACAGACTGACACTTCGGTCTCTTTGCCCAGAACGGCTTCCAACAAGACGTCGTGGATGAAGACGTACTGCTCCTATACAGGAGAGGCCGTGGAGAATCAGTGGCGGGCTGCAGGAAACCTCTGACCTGCCAGGCCGCTTCTATCCATTACAGAAGCAGTGGGAGCTTGAGGAATCTCATTTAGCAAACTTTAGTTAGTGTTTATGCAAAGAAAGAAGCGATACTAAATATTAGTAGCGTCATTTATCAAGAGGAGAGCCTGGGGATCACTTGAAGCAAGAGCATGTAATGGCTTAGGAAATGCATATTTCTGCCTTTCAGAAATGGAAACGTGGAACAGTTTTAAAAAATAATACAAGGCACAGGGTTCCTATTATTATGGGGTAATGAAATTATTTTAAAATGGAACTTTCATTCTCTATAAAATGCATGCTGACAGGCACACAAATGCAGGTAGCTAAAGACGCACATGCGTCTATTTTAGGAAAGATGATGAAGTGAGCTTTATCCACATACAGCCGTACAGTGGCATAAAATTATACCCCCCCCCCAGCAGCACGGTGCAACATACAAACAGCATGTGACGGGGGGGGGGGGGGGGGGGTGCC
>JAODLC010000113.1:24977029-25020903 GCA_026781145.1 Hippopotamyrus pictus
TTTTTGAATATTGTGTATACACACACATTTATTAACCTTTTTAAATTTAAAGGGGTCGACAGATTTGAGTGAGCCTTGGGGGGCTTTGTGTCCAGCAGGGTGTATCGTTTTGGCAATGCCAATGTTTCAGTCCAACCTCTTACATCAACAAGCCAGAGTCACTCTCAGCCACTCTCACAGTCCACATGCTGTGCATTGGCTTGGCTCTGTCTGTCCATAACAACACATACATTAAGCTCCAAGCCTGGTACCCCAAGTAATTCATCCATCTTCCCGCCTCTCTAGGCCCTGACCTTATCTCTTGCCGTGGTATAGATTCAAATAAGGAAAAGGCTGCATAGGAGGCTGAGGCTTCCACAAGGTGCATGTGTAACTTGTTATTCAGGGAGGTGCAGCTAGAAATGTAGGCCGGTGGCTTAAGAACTGAGCTGGGCCTCTGTTCAGGAATCCTGCACCACCACAGTGCTGGGATAAAGGAGGCTCACTCTTATTCTTTGTATTGTTTGGAGAAAAAAATCAATAAACACATCAGCATATCCAGAAAAAAAAGAGATTCAGGTGTGTTCATATTATATTATATTATATTATATTATATTATATTATATTTTAAACTTATATATAGGAGTATGAATATATAAGTACATAAGTACATGATTGCAGCAGGCCAGCTCATTCATTAGTGTGTGGCCATATACAATTGTATTTCTGAATCAGTCACATGGCTGATTTGCATGACTGGCTGTAATTACAGGCAACTAGGCCCCTAGACCCTGAGGCCCTGCTCCAGAGCCAGGGCTCATGTCAGGGGAGGGTGGGGAGGGGGAGGGGCCAGCACCCAGTGCATCCAATCACTGTACATCAACACCACACTGTGAGAGACAGCAGATGGTGTATGAGACCCCCACCCCAGGGCTCTGAGAATGCATCCCACCAGAGTACTGTGTCAGGAATTTAAACTTGGGAGGGCATTAGGAGGGGGGCTGCAAGCTGTGGCAGGGGTAATTGCCAATGCACTCTGGTAATGAAAGCGGTAATAAGTGGATGGGAGGTAACTGGCCATCTGAAACATGAAAATGCTTAATTTTGGCAAGAGTCTTTCTGAATGCAAATAATAATGATACCCAGTTTCCCACAGCAACCAAATATTAATTACAGATTTTCTGAAAGAAAATATTTGCAAATTTGTTTTTTTGGCCTGAATGCAATAGTGTTAAAGGAGGAGTATTCCAATAAAGCATCTTTCCTGAGAAATTACTAGACGATCAGGGATGCACATACCTGGTATGCAAGTACGCATTTGCCATATACAGTAAAGGTTGAAATCCTTGGCAGTTTCTTGTAACGGTGCATATACACAGTAAATATGTACCCATTTACATTCTTATGACAATATATTACCGCACGTCTTGCTTTAAAAGGCAAATGTGTACTTGTTCATCACTTATGTGCATCCCTGTATATAATTGCAATAATATGTTCATTTGCCTGGTCATCCATCCATCCATCCATCAATCCATCCATCAATCCATCCATCAATCCATCCATCCATCCATCCATCTTCTAACCATTTATCCTGATCAGGTTCATTGGAGGAGGGGGTGTTAGGGCATAAGGCGCAGGGCATGTTAGCCTAACTACATGTCTTTGAACTACAGGAGGAAACTGGAGTACCTAGAAGACACTTGTGCTACACGGGAAAAAGAACATACAAACTCCACACACTCAGGGTTAAGGGCAGCATCTGGACAATAACACAAAAGGAAGCTTTGTGTAGCATTACACTATACATTTAATTTCTCAGACGCTTTTATCCAATGTGATGTATAAGCAAAGATGAAAGAACAGCGTAAGACAGCATCCCTGGAGCAGTTGGGGGTTTAGGATATGGCTTAATAGCCGTACAGTGAAACTGCTCCGCAAGTCACAGGATTGGATGCAGCAACCTTGTGATCACAGGTACAAAGACCACTTCTATACACAGGAGTCTTGGCAATTCCCCAGTGATTTCTCTTTTTATTTACTTAAATCTTAATATGTTGGTATTTCGCAGAAAAATATGCAGTCAGCTAGGGGACTCAAACCCGCACAGCACTAGCTAAGTAATTTTGCAGAGAAGACCAACGAGGGTCAAGTTCAAAGACAGGGCCACCAATGCAGAAGCACATCCCGCTGACCTGCCATTCGCTGTCTCCCACGCAGCTAGAAGGTGGACACAAATGAGCTTCATGGAAATGCCAAGGACACTCTGAGGTGCACGTTTCCTACCTGCAATGTCCGCCTAAAGGAAATGTGGTGTTTACAGGAAACCAAAGGCCAAGCCTCACCTCCAGTACACCATTAACGCCAGCAGCAGGATGAGGGAAACAAAGGTGAGAGCGGACACCAGCACCAGGGGGATGAGCCACACCATCTTGCTGGAACCATGCAGGGGGTGCTTGGTCATGTTGGAGATGCTGTTCTCCTCTGTAGGGATGGGTCAACCACAAGTTGCTGTGATGGACTTCACAGAAACTCTGACGGACAGTAGCTATGTTTTTCCATCAATTTTCCCACACACGATAAAGAGGAGGATGACACACTGCAACGGTTACTTATTAACTTGTAAGAAAAGCATGATTTGGCCTGCATTCTCTTCCCTGTGGTCTTGATTTAGCATCTGGCACATGCAGGCAGACTTCCGGAACTTGGCAAAGAAAGAAATTTTGTCAAGAATGGGAACAGAATGACAGCCATGGATAGAATGTATTCACTTCCTATCTTTTTGTATAGAAAGCAGACTCTTCCAATTACATTTTCGTCCTTGGAGATTTGTAGCCATTTCTCTTAAAAATGTTTTATGCTTATTCCAAGCTTATTGCTTCGGCTTCCCACAGCAGCAGGATACCATCACCCAGCTATAGTATGAACATGCAGTGCAGGAGGGACATGCAAGTAGATCTGTGTCACTGACTATTCCCACCTGCAGCAGGAGAGCTCTTAGCACAGAGATCGGCTATCGACATATTATGCCTACAATGAACTCTTCCCAATTCCATGAATGCTGGTCAATCTAAACAGGAAAGGTATGGAAATTCTGCTGCCGAGAGAAGAATGAGACTGATGTTTGAGAGCATTTCAGATTTTCAGATGTGTACCTACTCAGTAATGCAATCAATAGTAGGTCAATAAAATAATCAAAGCAATAAAAACGCAACTAAAATCAACTTAAATGAAATGCTATGAATGAGAGATTATAAAATAACTTTGCCCAGAGATAGTGTTATTGAAATTATCAAGGTAATATGATTAATGTAAAAAAAGAGAATCACAGGTAAGATACTTCACAGAGCTGTTTGCTATGTTTGAGACAAAATTGTAGGTGTAACATGCAGTATATGTTGAATACAGTATTGACGACAAACACATAACAAAGGTTCCTGCTACTTAGTAATGTTCAGTTCATCAATAGACTGTTTAGTAATTCACACTGTGCACATAGGCATGGTGCTGGCAGGGGCCATTGCGGGTCATCGCTTTATTTTTTCCTCTTTTCTTTTACTGATCACACTCTGTCACTTGAGTGGGGAATCGGCTGTTGGGTTCCCTCACCTGTGTGGATGGAGAAGGGCCAACGGTTCCGCTCCTCGCTTTCGGTCTTGGTCCCAAGAGTGACACTATTAGGAAGTCGCACCTTTAGCGTGTCATTCTGTGCCTCCCAGGTGTCGGGCTCTTGGATATCCGTCATGGAGCTCTTTGTGTTTGTAAGCAAGTTGTCCTCCAGAACATTAGATGGCGCTGCTGTGAATTCCGTCTTTGTCTCCTTAATTACAGACTCCCCCGTTCTCTCTTTGGCTGTTGATGCAGTGCCTGCTGTAGTGCGTTGCCCGGCCACTGTGCTGCTGACCAGAGTACCCCCTTCCGCAACTGCCGTCTTCTCTTTCTTTGTTTTGTCGTCATCTTCTTTTTCATCTTTTTCCTCCTCTCCCTCTTTTTCTCCCTCCTCTCTTTGACCCTTTCTAGCCTTCTCGCCCTTTTGAACCCCCTCAGCATCTGTCACAGTATCCGAATCAGAACTCTGGGATGCCGCCGGCTCCGGGGTGGGCACTGCAAGCTTGGTCATTTGGCGAGTGGTGCCGGCCGCAGAGGGTGGGCTCCGTGTGGGCCACATGGAACTGGGGAAGGATGTGATGACTCCGCCGCTGAATCCCAATCCCGCCAGCAGAGTGCTGGTCACCACAGACGCCACCGTGGCCTGACTGCCACTGGAGGATGGCCCAATCCCGGTTGCCATAGAGACAAAGGAGAAGGGCAGACCGGATGAGGTCCAAGTTGAGGAGCCGGAGCTAATGGGAGCCATGTCGGCAGAGGAGGCTGAAGCTGTTGGCTGAGGAATGCAGAGATGTATGGGAGAAAATGGGAGAGATGTGTAAACTATAAAAGTGTGCAAAAAGTCACATTCAAGGTATGACAATGTATGTTCACATTACAAGGACCCCATCTGCTGCACATAGTCTTACTGTATATTCTTTGCTGGGTGGCGGGTTCATATACATACCATCCCGGTTTTCACTATTCTGGTTCCCTCAAAAATCCTGGTAGTGTTCGCTAAAACAGCACAAGATTATATACATTGTTATATATATTTTTTAAAAAAAAAACCTGTATCATAATCACAGCATAGAGAAAAAAAAATATTCTCATTGACACAAACCCAAGGTAGCTGCAGTTCAGGCTACACAATCTTGATGTTGTTACGTACAATGCAGAATATAATCTCTAACATCAGCAATATCGCTCATTTAAATAGTGATTAAAATGGATGAAAACACAGAATGAGGTGAATTCGTTTTTATCAATGATTCCCAAACATTCCTGATATAGCAAAACACGTCCATATGGCTTCAGGAATAAGAGGTTTATAACCATCTTTTAAATAATAAGAGAAACAAAAAAATAAAACATAAAAAGGAATACATGTGTTGACAAATGATTAGACAACATTCAGGAACAGACTTCATTTGAGGCTCACCCCTAAATACTATGGACTGGCTGAAGTCACTGCGCAGATCCTTCTGACACACAGCCTGCACCCTAAAGAGGTACAGGTTGTCAGGATTCACATGTGTGATGATGGCCTCCTGTAGGAGAAACACACAAATGAGACACAAAAACAGATAAACAAGTACACTCATAAAAACACAACCACGCAGATCGACTCCTATCACCAGTAAGCTGGTGCTTGGTACTCAAAGTCACACTAGGGGTATGCATTTGATTGATGAGCTGCTCTACACTGACAAGGCAGCCCTGGCTCTCCCCACACAAGCTTGTTTTCACACAAGTGACAAAAGATGGCAGACTCTGCTACAGGTGGCACTTTGATGTCAGGGCTTTAATGGCTTCTCCCAGCAACCCGTGGACAGGAGACACCTGGGATGGAGCAAGGTGCCCACGGCTGACGGCCATACTGCTCTAAAGACAGACACCATGTGCTTTAAAACGCTCTACCATCCCTGGGCCTGCGAACACGCTGACACGTTGAGGCACTAGAGCCAGATGCCGAGGCTCCGTTGTCAGTGGGGCCCTGTGGCACCATAGTCTACTCGGCCGTCACATGACCACGAGCCTGAGGTATGACGTACAGTAACAAACAACCCGCACACGTGTCACATACCTTCTTGTTTAGGATGTTTCCTTTCCGTATGTATTATTCAAAGAGAATTATCATCCCGCTACCCTAAATTGTCCACACATGGCACACATGAGTATGAAACAGCATGATAAAACCTGCAATTGACTGACAGTCCTTAGTGTGCTACTGTTTAACACACAGTCTGCTAATACATTCACCCATAACAAACGGACTTGGGTGAACGTATTAGTCACACACGTATCACCAGTGACATTTTAATTAGAGCGTTTTGTGTCAGTTGGGTATGACACAAAAGGATGAAGCATGAATAAAGGAATGAAAAGAGTGACAGATAATGGAGCTGGAATCCAGAAAAATCCTGAATGTTCCCATCTGAAAAACATGCTCGCATGGCCCATAGAAGATACAGTAGCTGAAACCAGATCCGTTCTTAGTCCGGCTTTTGGGACTGAAAGACGCTTCGGACCACGCTTAGGTGGGAATTCAACACATAAACAGGGCAGATACTCTCATTATGGAATCATCATTTGGAATTACTGAGAGCTAGCTGATTGGTAGATACCACAGCAAAAGTATATCTCATGTTAAATTATTGCAGTTTATTTTCTGCCTTTGTATTCCTTTCTGATTTATGCAAGAGCAGAACAGTTTTTATTCGGTTAACGATCGTTTCAAAAATGGCTGGTTATTACAAGCGAGAGACCATAAAATATGGAGGTCTTAAGGGGGTAAAAAATTGATTCAACTCTGATTGTGCAAAGCCTGCCAGTCCCTAATGTGACCTAGATAACAATGTCTGGGGAGGAAATTGAAAATAAAAATGGAAATGAGGTGTAAAGGAAACGAGAGGAAGAAATGGAGAGAGAAAAGGAAAGAGAAGAGAGAGGGATCGAGTGAGAGAGAAAGAGAACTTATTCATGTAGTAAACAGGGAGATACATTTCAATGACTGATTCTGTATATCTGTTGTTCAAGAGAGTCAGCAGGTGCCTGGGAAGGCATTTTATTTTTCGGAGTGCTTGGTTTAGTTACTTCATCAGCTTCTGCGCCTCTGTTTAATAAACCGAGAGCCAAGGAACCTCGTCTGTTTGAGAGAAAGTCTCTCCTATTAAATCACTGTTCTGACTGATGAACACGAGCTATGTCTGAAATAGCTTGAGGATTAAAAGTCTGTACTGTGGTTGCAAACTTCAGGTCCATGTGCCTCTGTGGATGGACTCATTTAAACCACCCACATTTAAACACTGGAAAGGAACCACATTGAGCATTCGCCACAAAGTGACAGTGATGCAGCTGATTTCACATCTTCTAGCATCCTGGGTTGTGCTTCTCACACCCTGGAGGGGGGACATCTCTCAGGATGAGTTACAAGGCCCAGGGGAGGTCTCACCAGTTCCTGGTGGCTATCCTTGGTGATCTCGTACGACTCTTCATTCTTGGACGAGCTGTAAGAGATCATGAAGCTGATGATAGGGGGGTGGTAGATGATCTGAGGTCGGGTCCAGCTCACAACCAGGGCTGTTCTATTCAGGGGTTGGACCTTCATGTTGACAGGGGGGCTACTGCACACTGTGTGACGGAAGCGACAGAAGACAAACCAGGAAATTAGAGGCAAATGAGCCAACAAAGAACTGCTCAGAGAGCACAGAGGAAATCTGAAAACCCACACAGCACATAACATATCAAGATAAAAGCAAAGTCTGTTATAGTGTGTGCAGCGTGGGTTAGGTTTAACGGGGATGTCCTGCTGTTCTGGGAAGGCTTGATTGTTCATCTCCAACATTCTGATCCTAATTTCTGACCAAAATGGTGTAATAGCCCCCTGAAAATTGCAAGTGTCAGGTAGAGAGATTCATTGTGTTATTTTCACCCCAAAGCTGCCAAAGGCCAGATCCATGTCTGTGCTAATATGGTGTGTGCGCGTGTGCGTGCTTGTGTGTGCATGTGTGTGCGCGTGTGCGTGCTTGTATGTGCATGTGTGTGCTTGTATGTGCATGTGTGTGTGCGTGTGTGTGCTTGTATGTGCATGTGTGTGTGCGTGTGTGTGCTTGTATGTGCGTGTGTGTGTGTGGATTAGCTTTATATTACACTGTGGGGGACCAAGTGTCTCCCACAATCTGATAAAAACCTGACCGTTTTTCTGGTTCCCACAAAGATCTGTGAATGCAATCAAAAAACTACAAATGCCAAAAGTATCGTATTCAATTTGGATACTTATGGTTAGGGGTAGGGCTTGGTCAGGGTTATTTACTGTCATATTTTAAAATTATTATTTCAGTGCTTGTGCTATGACACTCAGCCACCAGGTGACACTGCAGACCCAAACGTGGGGCTGTACCGCCTGCTGATATTACATCATGTCTTCCCAAATGATGTCAGTACCCAGGCTCCCATGATCTCCAGAGTGAATAGTGTTTAATCACTGACCCTGTCAGGAAATTGGGTAAAACTGTGGATTCCAGGATCTGACATAATCACAGAAGTCGGGCAGGCATCCTCTCTGTCCCCTCCTTAGACCAATAAGGCTTCGTTCTGCTCAGCTGCTGAACATTAGCGATTAAAGAATGTTTCCTAGACTTACATGCATAATTACCTAATCTTTTATCCAGGGTGACTTCCATTACTTGCTTTTTAAGGACTGCTCAATTAAAAGGTTAAATGGTTAAATAGGGGGAAGGAAAACAGTACCAAGAATTCTAAGTCTTACATCTGCTGGTCAGAAGTCCCTACTCCAATTTGTTTTGATCAATGCCCCCCCCCCCCCATGTGCCATGGGGGTGCTAAAGGGGTGCAGCGGCTGGTTGGTCCTTGAACAGCAGAATGCACAGTGTTTTGTGTGTGTGTGTGTGTATGTGTGTGTGTGTGTGGCAGAGACAGCAGCTGGTAAAAAGCCCAGCACAGATGTTACCCCAGACAGTTTGCCCCACAAGAACCCCTCTCCTCCTAGCCTGCTGGCCACTCAGGCTGCTAGGCCGTGAGATGGATGGATGCACTGATTCAGTGACCCAGAGGTGACGGGAGGGGTGGCACACAGGGGGACGGGAGATCTGAAGTGACTGGAGTGAAACAGTAAAATGAGTGATGCAGAGAGCTTTGTAGAATAGGGAGGGGGGTCCACATGAAAAATACTTGACCCTTTCAGTAGAAAAATTCCAGGTGGTTAGGGAGGCCTGTCCAGCTTGTGAGGAATCACTGCATAATGAAACCCTGGCTTGGCACCGGCTCCTCGTCACGGGCAGAAGACTGATGCACAAAACCCAGGATGAAGTAAGAGGTGCTTTTTGTAACAGCCCCGTAACCCCACAGGCCTCAATGGACTCAGCAAAACCTTTCACGGCAGTGGGACAATGTGAAAAACAGCTGTCCGTTAACTAATATAATTCTAATCCGTACCCTGAACCAGGAAACATGGGGCAGTCTATGGTAGCTCAACAAACAGATCATTGTGTTAACAGTACAAAGGTTGTGGGGAAAAATTCCAAAGAGCACCCGTAGAAAAACTGTAACCCTTCCCTCTTCTGTTGGCCACTTTGGATAAAAGTATCCCAAAAATAAATGTAAAAAAATATATGGAAATAGTTCACAAATGGATAAAAAACAGCCTCACTGCCTAGCAAACACAAACAGACTAAGCCGTGAGTGGTACTATTCATGTACTTTGTTTAAAAAAATTGTAATCTTAGAGAGTGAGAATATTGTTCAAATACCATTATTGGGGCACTTTTCTTTGTTGTTCTTTACATTTGAGAAAATATAGTGAATGTAGATTTTTATCTATAGAGTTATAGTACATACTTGAAAATTGGTTTTAAAGTTCAGGCTTGTTATTTTGTACAAAATCTTAGGCACTTTATTTCTTGACTTCATATATTACCGTGTGTGACCTTGTGCATCAATTATTGTGTCTAAGCTCCAATTACCAGAGAACAGTAGGGGAAGAGCAACCGAGTGAAAAAGGAACCTCTAATTTTCATAGCCATATGTGGCATATTTTTTGTTAAGTTCTTCTTATTATTTTTTAACAGAGATGGTTATAATAGTTTTATTGCCTAGTTTTCACTCTGAGGCTACTTCGATGTCCTTAATAGTGACTTCATGTTGATTGTCATTGTAGGGAAATAGATATCAGCCAGGATTCAGAAACGGTCATTAATGTGGTATACACTATTACATGCACACAATATGCTGCTAGACATTTCCAAGTGACAGCTATCAACAAAGTATGTGACTTTCAATGTCATTCCTGACAGTTACAGTGGAAATCTCTGCTCTTCTCCAAAGTGTTATGTTTATGTCTGGGTTGACTAACAGATTGCTAATGATAGTTTTTGTTGTATATCCAAAAAATAATTTCGTGACCCCTCTCAATTATTTAGAGACCCCCCGAGGAGGTTGTGACCCCCAGTTTGAACACCACTGCAGTAAGCAGCTGTGGGGTTTGCTGAGTCTCCGTAAACAAATAAGTAGGATAATCCCAAATCGAAGACAAGGTGCATCTTTTACAGTAAATATCCCAGAATTCCATGCGTGTTTGCAGAGCCTTTGCCTTTGCTATTGCACAGGTGCCACTTCGACTATAATCCTCAGCTAAAATCACTAAAATTGAGGAGCTCATGGGACCGTATCAGGACCAATCAGGACCACGTCTGGTTTTGTTAACAGATAACATGCTAGTGTAGTGCTGCAAAAAGCAGTTTCATTACATAAATGGGGGCCAAAAATCAAACAAGGGCACCAATCACATGATTAGAGAAAACTACTTCAGACACCACTGCCTCCACCAAAGCCACCCCCCCATGTCCACTCTGTGACACGTTTCCTTCTCTGATCAGTCATGTCTTAGCACCACAAAGGCAATTTCACACCACAGATTAAATCCATATTAGCCTATTTTTAGGCTGTGTGAATTATCATAAACTCTTTGCTCATTTAGGCCGCTCTAACTTCATCAGTTTTGCCAGGAAGAGAGCTGCGCATGCAAGTAGCTCATAATCAATTTTCTGAGACAAAATGAATAAAAGAATAATTATTTGAAGAAAGAAGGAAATCCCAGAAGCACATCTGTTTTGATTAGTGAGTTACTTTCACGTGGCTAATTTGGTTCTGATAGTGGTGTGTCGACTGTTACAAAAACAACCTGAACTACATGGCTTTAACTATATTTTACAGTATCGCCGAGAGGGTAACCTGAAGCACATTGCTGGAAATGAGCTGCTTTCATGAAATGAAGCCAATAAATGAACAATGAAGAACTAAATATATTAGAAAAACATCAGTTATGACCTGACTATGAACGAGCCGAGTATCGACGGCAAAGCCTGCTACATTTTTCTACTTATCGTCCTACAGTTAATAACAAAGTTGAGCCATTTGTCTCAGAGGGGAGGAAGCAGACAGAGGGCGGGGAACTGCCTTGATACTGGCTGCTGTCAGTCACCAAAACAAGCTCTCTCTGCACTGTCAGAGCGCTGCTGCGATGGTAGGCCGCTCATTTGTGAGTGACTGAATATGCCGTGTGTGTACAGGCCTATTGTATTTGTGTTGTGCTACGCGAAGGTGTGAAGTGACTCCCTCCGGTCATTATGGTTCCTCGCTGTTGCCACATGAATGACACAGCTGGAGCAGGCAGAGAAGCTTCTTCTGAAAAGCCCTTCCCAGAGTCACGTGGACACAAGCGCTGAGAGGTGTGAACACAATTGTGAAATCTGTGAAATGTCGGCACTTTTCTTCAGAAAGATCAGAAAAGCAAGTTCAAATAGTGCTGTAAACTAAGACTCTCAAAATAAATGCCCCAGCATTTCTTTCTCTGCATGCTTTTCTAATCGCCTCACAGTAAGAATGAGACAGCATGCGTGACTGTAATGAACGTGGAGCTCCTTTGAAGAGGCATGAAAATCTGCATGAAATTCCTGTCTACCTTTGGAAGCCTCTGTGCCATGCAGATTTTCCCTGGCATCTGACAGGTCCGGGACCCAAGCATCTTTGACCGCTGACTTGAAGACCACCCGGTCATCCAGGTCCTGCAGCGGGCGGAAGTTGTTCCTTAGGTACTCCACGGATTTCACATGGTCCTGCTGCTCGGTGGTGAAGATGGAATAGAAGGCGTCCAGCTGAGAAGGGAGGAGGCCAACAGAGGAACAAAGCGACTCCGTCAGAAGGGAGCCAGATTAACAGGAAGCCCTGATGCCAGCATCGATAGCCTCCCCACAGGATGCTGCTCTGCCAGCCGCCCTCTTTTAGCAGCCAGGGATGGGGCCCTGGGCCCTCAGAACCCATTATAACATTCTATTGTCCACAGGAAGGACGGCTACAAGCATTTCAACATTATGCACCTTGACATATACGACATCCTATTGAACACAAAAAACTAAATCACAAAACAAAGATATATTCATTCCCCATAAAGAGAGAGAAAATTACACTATTTGACATACAAAAACACTAATTTTACATCTTTAAAGACCTGACTCGCTAGTTGGTGCAAATGCAAAACAAGTTTGCCTTGAGCTGTCTTGAGACAGCCAAAAAAAAAAAAAAAAACTCTGGAAAAGTCACACTTAAAACCATCAGCTGCAAAGTAGGCAAGTCTGTGATCTCAATATTTCAATACTTGTCTCAATATTTATTACATGTTCTGCTTGTACTGCCCCCAACCACAGACAGTGAAGTTCACTGAAACCATTTGTTACTTCTTTGTCTTCAAGGTAACAGTTTACTTGATGCTGTCATCTATAATGAATTACAGACATCTTCCTGTTGATTACAATACTTCATAAGCTCCAATGAAGCTCTCACCTGTAATGCACTATGGATCCCGTCATAAAGCATTATAATGATATAAGAATATATAGGTATAAGAATTAAGGATGCTTTGTATTGCATTATGAAGTGATCTACTCTTCATTATAGATGAGAGCTTCATAAAGCATTCATAATGCATAATAAACATAGCTATAATGTGTTATGCCTTTCCATAAATATTTATAGCTATGTTTATAATGCTTTATGAATGTATCATAATGTGTTATGAATTAGTTCATAGACTATTATAGATATGGCATTCATAGAAAATGTTACCATCATTATTTTTCCCCATTAGGCATTTCTGTATGTGTGGGTGACTAAGTCAGAGGAGTTTTGAATCCAATGTTGTTTAAAATGGATTAATGATTATACACTGCAAAATACTTTATATAAACCAATATACCACATAAAAAGGATATGCCAAAAGCATTGCCTGGGAAAATGCATTTCTGACAGGCTTTTCTGATCAAATCATTACCAGTTATGGTCTAACCAGAAGATAAATGTGCTGAACAGGACAACATGACTTTGTTTTCCCTGTATCATGGCTAGGTGCTAGAAAGGTCATTTATAAGCAGGATGATTCTAATACAACAAGCTATAGCAATCAAGCTCGGTGTTCAAAGACTCATGTTTTAGATTCCTATTACCGTAACCTGCTTTGCGGGCAGCTGATATAGTTACTGCACTTGCATCTATAACTTTGATTTAACTGTGTTATAGTGTAAATTTTAGTCAGCATCAGTTTATCTCCAGTCCCAGGTCGTGCCACTCTTAAGCGCTTCTCAGATGACGATGACGCCCCAGCCCACAGCTTGCGGCACTTGGAAAGCTAGGGCCAAGGTAATGGCTTATTGTGAACTGGTAAGGATGTGCCCCCTGCCCCTCTGTTAACGTCAGTTACCCCCCAAGGGCTGAAAACAACAGCAGCATAGCTGGGTGTGAATGGCAATACGCTACAGTAGTAGAATAATGCTTTGTGGGTTGGTGGAAAGTGAGGGGAGCCCACCACAGGGGCTAACTATCAGGTGTAGGACAGGCAGGTGGAGCTGCACAACATGCACTATTAATATCGACAATCCATGCTTTGCACGTGTAACTGTCACGCTGCAAGGAGTACAGTGCTCAGTTGGGTTAAGACATTAAGTTTCTCTAAAACATTTTTACTCTGTCATAGAAAGCAAAACTTAGCACGTGTTGCAATATTAATGATGGCTCCTTTTCAAGATTATCAAGAATATATTTACTCACAGACATTGCAATCACTCATAGACAGTGTGGTGCATTTGTGAGAATTTTAACAAAATGGAATGAGGAGGAGAAAAGCAAAAAAGAACTGGTTGCCAAAAGTCATTCGCCTTCCACTGTACAAAAAAATATTCTGGATTCCATGAAAATTAAATTGAGCAAAGGCAAATGATTTTCTGGCACTGCTGTGTGTCTATTGGCAGAACTCATGGCAACACCACCAACTTATTTGACAGACTTTATTACTAGATAATAACCAGTTCTATTTGGCTACTATTTATTTAGCGTAAATTTCAGCTCTGTTGTGTTTTAATTATATTAATTACAAAATTTTCGAATATCATGATGTGATTTTTTTTTCCAGTATAAAACATCTCTTCTGACAGGCGGTTTACGCTCCTCATATATGTCGCTTGTCACGAGTGATTTAGAATTTGCCACTTCTATCAGCAGGTTCTGCTGTTGTCACAGTAAATAGTGAAGGAAGTTTTACGTCCTGCTCGTAACAGACCCTCCTTCCTCTTCCCTAATGTGACCCTGATGAGCCACGCCTGTTACTTGTTACCCCTTGTTAGCCTTTGTATTTCAGCACCTGTTTTTCGCATCAGTCCCAGTCCGGTCATTGACATCACTCCTCCTGTCTGCCCGTGTCCTTCCCCATATTCACCTTCTTGTTTTGACCCCTTGGGGTCTTCTTTTGTTTCCCTGCTTCTGTTTAGTTCAATAAACCCCTTTTGTTTTCAAGTCTCACAACTCGTGACAGGAAGCAGTCAAGCTGGCTGAATCTGCGCTTTGGGACTCCCACGACTTTAAGAATCTAAACGTGTGGGGGTGGTGATGTGAAAATGTGAGTAATCCTAGGGCTAACAAAAAAAATGATTTCAGCTTTGGGGTAGTACTACACGAGAACCTGTTTTCTAAGTGCAATATATTACTATTAGATTACTTGCTGTTCATTTACTGCACATGCTAAACCAGGGGTAGGCAATCTTATCAGCAAAGTGCCAGGGTGTATACAGGTTTCTGGGATAACCTTTACGCCAGCTGTTCAAACCCAGGTGTGAAAACTCTTCAGGCAGTCAGTCCTATAATTAGTAATCCAATTAGGGATTTACAGTGAAAACCTACATACACAATGGCCCTTTCTGGATAAGATTGGCTACCCCTGTGCTAAACAAACCTTACATTGAACTGGATTACTGTGGTTAACAAGACACATTCACCATGATGTTGGGTGATTGACAGCAAGGAGTGTTTAAAACACCTGCTGCATAGCTGGGAGTGAGGAGGTGAACTGTAGCCCAGATGTTATAAACAGTGCTGATTTTTAGCCAACATAAAGGTATGTCTGTCACTCTCAGTAACCCACCACCTGATTTTAAGGGGGCTGTGGACACCTTAACCCATTAGGGAAAAAAATCGACAGGGAGTGGAAATGCAGAAAAATGCTTTCTCTTCCATCGAGACACCAAAATGTACCTTATTTCCCTCAAAAATAGAGCGATACATATTCACATGCATTCAGTTGTCGATTTGTGGTATTGATATAGAAATTATACCTCTTTCAAGCTGCTCCAAACAGTTTACGCACCACAGTTTTTTTGTTTTTTTTTGGCTTGGTTTAATTTTTTCACTGAGGATGATTCACTGCTCTCTTGTACTTGCTGTAAAATGAGGGTACTGGGATTGCCCAAGGTTTGCAGCAGATGCTGCACGTCCATGAAAACACACTGTGGATGTTTACTGGAGCAGCACAGGGTATGAATAATAAGCTTGAGTGCACAACAGCAGTCTATCTTCCAGTAGCTAAACATGCATAAAAATGGACACGTCTTTCGTTAATCACTACTTCCTTATATGGTGTACTTACATCAGAATGCACTCCCCTTTCTGTGTGTCAGTCATCATTATTACTCAACAAGTTGTACAAATTCTATGTTTTTGTCTTTCTGCATGCACCTTGGCCGCTGACTTGTCTAAATGTAAAAATAAACCATCATGCAGAGCGTGGTGTTGAAACCAATTAAGCACAAGGCAGTGGACCCTCAAAATGGCATGAAAAATAAGGTACATTCACACACTAAGGGCAATTTCAGAGACAGCATTTCTCCTAACCACCTGTTTTTTGACTAAGGGAAGAAATTGGAGTACCTAGAAAAAACCCACACAGATACTGGGAAAACATTGTTTCTTCTTTCTTGCTGATCATTGTGCTAGACATTTTTTCATTTGTAGTTCTCATAACGCAGCTACACAACACAGTTCACTCAGAAATAAATGTCGAAATAACTATAATGACCATAATCCATTGCGCCTACGGACATGCAAGTAAGGCACAGAACAGCATAACGCAAACTCTCATGCTGACACCACGTGAATGTGTTCAGTACATTTTAATATGCAGCCAGAGTTAAACATTTCGATTAAAATAATTCAAAAATAAATCCAATGAATGTCAGTATATGACATTCCGTATTTGCCAAACCAAATTGAAACTGAAAAAAAGTATTATTTTTTAAAGCCCAAACAGAACTGAATCAAACTAAAAAGAAATATTTTTTTAAATTATTTTATAATTTTAAAATTAACTATAATGCCCAAATACCTGGCCATGTGCGTACACAGTTTGGGGTGTGTGGGTTGTATCTGGGACTATATACTGTGTTTGAACCCGGGCTAATTAAGTTTTTTTCTTTTACTCGGCCTGTATTTTCCCATTATAAAAAGGATCAAATTAAAGGTTAAAGGCATCAGGAGTAATTGACACATGGCTGAAACTTAAAATTTGACCTCCTGATCTAGGGAACAAAATAGTCTAAATAAGCGGTAAAAATCGAATACCAATTAGACAATAGGTGTCAAGCCGCATGCTGTTCTGCATATTGCAGAAACAAACACCAGCACCGCTGAAATAAGACCTTTGCGGCTCTGGTAACAATACAGCTGATTGACGAGCTCGTCACAAAGAGCTCTGGCAGTTTCAAAACGCCCTGTTGTTTGGCCACAGTGCTGCATCAAGCGGCAGGTTCTTGGTAAGAATAGGATAGTACTTAGGTTTGCATGAAAACCAAATATTTCACATTAGACTTCCTCCCCACACTGCTCGCCCTGCAGAGAGCCCAGCGCATTGCGGTTACTGTCATTTTATTTAGAAAAATTGTTTGCTTGGCAGAAAGCAGGAGGAGTAAAGGTCAGAGTGCTGGGCAGTGGCAGTGCTGGGGGGGGCTCTGGTCAGGCAGCACCGGGTCGGGGAATTATAGCTATGCGGTTAAAAGCAATCAGTGGGTCCAGGCTTACCTGACGTTGGGAGAGGAACACAGGCCGGCTGAAGATGATCCACTCCACCACCTTGCTGCATGGTGGGACAGTGAGAGAGCCAGTGTAGCGGTAGTAACTCCGCAAGGAGGGAGGGAGCAGGTCTCTCAGAACAAATGGTTCAAGAAGGGTTTCTTTTTCTGGTGTGAAAAGAAAAAAGGATGCTTGGTAAATGTGTGTAGGGCAGGAACACGCACACATCAGAAATACAGACCGAAGTACACAAAGCCAACTTTATCTTAAGTACTTGTTCATGGCATGAAACTTCAAACTCTGCATTCGTGCAGTAAACGGGAAACCGGTAACCTAACAGCCCCTAAACGAAGTGGGCCTAAGTGGATCGGTCAAGTGCTACATGCCGTGGACAAGGTAAATCCGGAATATTTCACACTTAGCGGAGGCTTTTACTCATAATGACCTGGCTGCAGAAGCTAGTTCAATATGCCATTTCATTCTTTTAAACATTACTGATCCTCTCTGAATCGGACCACATCTAGGCTATATTTTAACCATAGCAGTGCCTGCTGCATCTGCTACATTCATCTGAAAGAGATTCCAGAGAGGAGAGTGAGTAGAATCATATTAGTGTTTGGGGATATTCCCAGAAAAAAAAGTCTTCAAGATCAAACAAGTAAACAAAAAAGTAATAAAAACTGATACTTCTTCTAGAATTCTATTAGACCATACATTCTAAGCTTTTATTGCTTAAAGGTAATGTTTTGAAAGTGCTCTGAAGGAGAAAATTTACTGTAATTTAATTCAAGGAATCTCTGTCTTAAGTCAAATAGCATTACAGGTATTGCAATACATTTACAGGGCATCCAAAATCCCCCGTACAGATATAAAGCTCTCTGTCAGTATTGCAGCCAACTCAGAGAAACCACAAACACGATCCTTGATTTAATAAATACTAGGGTATTGCATTTTGTGAAGAGAGTATTTTTTGCATATCAAATTCTGTATTGACCATACTGTGACCAAAGAGTAGAGTTTTTCATGAAGCCCATCCAAATAATTTAGAATTCCGATGGTGTAGCTGGATCAAGCAAATTAACTCTTGGCTTCCTTGTAACAGATGTCCCACATTTTAAGCGATTTCACTGCATAGGATCATTCTGTCTGTCAGCTCGAACCCTGTCACAGGATAATCAAAACAGTGCTACAAGCATGAGTAGAGTGACACTCATCCTGCGTTTTGGTCACTGCGTGGCTGGTCTTCATCAGACATAAGGGGAACCAGTTTGCCAATCACCCCTAGGCAGGTCAAATGTAAAATTTCTCCAGACACTCCTGGTCTACAGCATCTGGCCTCACAGTAAAATAGTTATCGTCACCTGCTGTTTACCCAGGTTCCTTTGTATGTCTCTGTCCCATGAAAGCAATCAAGCCCCATGGCAATAAAACCAAACCAAAAAATGAAAAAACACTAAGGGCAACTGCTCCTTCTGTTTAGGGCCACCAAAAGGTGCTGGGGGCACTGTTTAAAGAAACAGTTTATAAATATGAACAACCTCATTCATCCGAAGCAGTATTTGCGAGAGAAAAACATAAATATCTTAACAGAAATCATTGGGAGGCAGGTACATAGTTAATATTACGCAACTTACCTGTGAAACTGCATTTGCTTCATATGTAATAAATAACTGTCATTATAAATGTTTTAACTTTCAAATGACTTCATTTTGAATTTGAAAATGCAGGAAATATTTGCTAAAAGACAAATACGTTTGCTATTGTTAGCACTTACTGTATCAATAAAGTTTTGGCTATGTGTGTATATATTTGAAAAATTCCCTACAGCTTTGCACTGCCACTGGCATAGTTTCAAAATTCGTAATTTAACCTAGAAATTCCGTGTAAGCCATACAAAAGTTTGAAGTTTTAAAGCACATTGGAAACAAGATGGTTAAGCAGGTACTTTATTATTCCTGTAATGGGAATTGCGATGTTTCGACAGTTAATACAGTAAAGACAGAGAAGCCCCTCTCTTTGGACCGTACAGCGGTGTGAGGTGAGTTCTGAATTTTTTCAAGTCACACTTTCAGCTAGTCCAACTTTTAGTCAAACTAGGTCACTGGGTCAGGTAATGCTGGGAAAAGCTCAAGGGGGCAGGGGAACCAACCCAAGGGAGCAATAACACGACATCTGCATAATGTGACGAGAGCACTGCCCTCGTCATTTAGCCTGGACATGGCTACGCTTCCCTCTTACTGATGTCAATCCCGTGATTGAAAGCGCTCGACCATATGTGGCTCCCTTGTGCTCTAATGACTACAATTACCATCTCATGTTGCACAAGGCCAGCGTTGTGGTTCTGCTTCCCGTTTCTGTCAAAGGAAAGTGAATCTGGCAACATGCATCATTCTACCAGAGCATTTTCCAGTGTGCCCAAGCTACTGTATTAATGAGTCACAAATATGGAGAAATCAGTGCTGCAATCAGCACTTGCGTTACGCATGTTCAACTTAAACATTACATTTAAAAACCTCAAAAAATTACTATGTTAAATGTTATTATATAATGCAGCTGTCATTAATTAAACCATAATTATAAAACACTCCCTCAGTAAAGCTCAGACTGAATAAAGTATTACAGACATTGCTTAATTAGTCCAATGCAATATCCTTTTATGAATAGGGACGAAGGCATTCATTAATTTTCCAGACTTTAATTGTAAACTCAGACCACCGTCACTGATGAAGCACCTGTGAAGCCAGGATAAGAATGTGTGTTCATGCCAGGTGCAACACCACATTTACTAATACTATAACTACTACCACAATAATAAATAATAATAACAACAACAACAACAATAATATAACCATATTTTTATGGAACAGTATGGACATTTTGTGGTATAGCACAATGTAGGAAAGGTGATGCATTAACATCAATATGAAAGTAGCTAATGGTTTGTGTAAGATTTACTCAAGAGCAAGTTTACCATCAAATCAGAGCACACAGTGTATGACTGTGTGTAATGGATGTCCTGCATGAATTTCCCCATAGTCTACTCTCTTCTCTAATGGAGACACAGACATCTCAGACACCTCCAAATCTAAACATTTATTGGAGATGGAGACACTACAGACCAAATGCTTGCAGGGAAGTGATTTCCAAATGACTGATATTGAATGCAGAGCAGTTATAGATATGGGCTTGTGCAAAGAACACTGAAGCTTTGCAATTGATGTGGCACTGTGGAAAAGTACCATAGCAACATCGCTTTGGAAGATATCTACTGTATTCCGTCAAGTGGGAAAAGAGTAAAATTCTTAGCTTTATAATTTGCAAAGCTCACGTCTTCCTCCCTCCCTAATCACCCCCTTCATTTTTGCGAAGTTGACATTCACGGTTTCAATTATTCGCGACTTGGCCGTGAACAATTATACAGGAACGTTTTTAGAGTTGGCTGAAACATTGCAGAAGCTAGCAGACGACACACAAGCCAAAAACAGTACTGAAACTGATTCAGATCACATAAAATCATAAAAGTATTACTGTAGAGATACATAATATTTCTTAGTGTAAGTACATACTATATCTTTAATATCAAAAATCCTGGGTATGCCGCACATCTTTGTCTGTTCCACCAGCCTCACTCACGTGTTAATTGGCTTTGTGATCATAGAATCTTGTATCTCTCACAGTAACTATTGAACTTCTCAATGCTGGTAATTTAGCATTTTTAATAATGAGTCCAAAACGTAGCACTCCCAGTGCATGCAGTACTGTGATTACTTTATACACACAGGGGCAAGATTTAGATGGACTGTGTGTTATACTTGCGAAGCACACGTCGTTCTCCCTCTCTAATTACTCCCTTCATTTTTGCGAACTTGACCTTCACGGTTTCAATTATTTCAATATTTTTGTTTGTTTGTTGTTGTTGTTATATAAAAAGGTCTAGATAGGAAACAACAAAGCTATTTGGCATGCATTTCTACAGTACAGTACTATTTGTTTGGAAATTGTTAATAAATAGACTTATGTTATCGTTTAGGCTAGCAGACTGATATCGGAATGGGTTAGGGGTGCCTAGATATTATTTGTGAATTTTCACATTCAAAGGGGCTACTATACAAGCAAAACACAAATTATGAACTGAAGGTAAATATAATATACTTCAGAAGAAAATACAATAATATGAATAAATTTGCCAACAGTGTCCACTCACCATGATGAACCACACCCTTCAGCCCCTGGATGATGGGATCCATCGCTGGATTGTCCGTCAATCCAATCTGCAGGTGAATGAAAAGTGACACATTAGCAGTACTAACCTGTACAAATTCAGCCAAAAGTATTGGTTGCCTTTCACTTAAACAAAAAAAAAACAAACTAGCAAAGCAAAATGACAAACATATGCAGTATCCACCATTCTTTAGTTCACATTTAATACAACAGAAACTTTGGTTTAGATTGATGACTCATGTTATTTGAAATAAAATAAATGAAAGCAGCATGGACAAAGAGTGTTTTCTGTAGCACTGTGTGAGATTTCTACATGTCTTGGCTGGTAGTTTTGCCCACTCTTGTTGAGCCGACTGCATCAGCTCTCTCAACATTAATGGGTAACTTCTCCCCATTGCAAGTTCTGCTTCTGCAAACGTTCAATGAGACTTAGATCAAGACTCATAACAGGTCACTTCAGAGTAACCCAATGGTCTCTTCTCATGCTTTACTGGGTGCTTCTTGAGGCATTTTTCTTGAGGTCATTGTCCTGTGGGAGGACCAGTAACCTGTGAGTCTTCTGTTTTCATTGTCACCTGAATAGATTCAAGGCACCCAGTGCCAAATGATATTCTCCCAGAAGGATTGTGGCTAGCCAGCATGCATTTTGGCATATTTAGGCCTTTAAGACTGCAGTGGTTTGTGACTCATGAAACTATTACATCTTGAAGATTGAAGTTCAACCTGGATCTATCTTGAAATTTTGCTGGTTCTTTCTCCACCAAACTTACTCTTCAATCCTTGGACAGTTTTCCCTATTGGCTACAATCCCATGGGCATTAAACTTCTTGATCTTATTGACAATGGTCACAGGAATATTAAATCTCTTTTAAGCTCTTGTAGCCTCTATATTGACCATTACCGGCTATTACCTTCTTTCTGATTTCCCATTAAACTTTACATTTTTAGTGTGTTACACACTGCAACACAAAACAGCAGAATATGATTCTCCATTTAAACTGGTTAAATGAGTGATTCTATCATTGAAGACAGCTGTGATGCTAATTAAGAGAGAATATTCCGCTTGAAGTATCACTAAAATACAATTATTTCTTATAACTTCTGAAGGCTATCAGTAATACTGTCCAAGTCATTTTAGAAAGTCTTTGTAGAAGAAGCAAGAATTAAATTCTTTTCAGAGCTTTTTTGTTCCACAGTTTGTTTTGTTTTGCTGCCTACCAATTTTTTTTTTAGGAAGAATGGTGCATTATTTGAATAAAGTGCAAGGACACAAGTACTTTTGGCCATGGCTGTTATAACTCGTAACAGTGATTCTTTATACATAAGATTTCTTAAACATCTGATGTCAGTGACAAAGCGGCAGAAATGTTTCGGTGAAGATACAATGACAGCAAGGCTGTCTATAAATATCTATAAAAAGTAAAGAACACTTTGGGTTAAATACTTAGCACTTATTTCTTTCAAAAATAATAATACTGCCGGAGGGTACAGAGTATTGAAGAAGAGTATTGTAACTGGAGGAAAAAGGCAACATTCAGGGACTTTGTAAGTTGTCATGGATAGGAGGGCTTTGATGCCCTATGTGATGCTATACCTCACATGTGGGAAATTAGTGCTCAAATGTTTCTAGTCATGCTGATATTTTTGGCGTGGTGATTGCAGATGAGGCTCCAGCTAAACCGTTGCTTCAGCCTGGAAAGGACGAGATATTGTGTATATATTTCTGAAAATACACAGTGTTTTCTAAAATGCACAGGGCTGTTAGTGGTGGACAACTGTGCGCTGTATTATTTCCATATAAAGAAAGACTGGATCGCATCAACAAGACAAGAAAAGAGAAGCTCATTTTAACAGCAGAGTGCCAACTTGGTCTAGTCCAGGAAAGCCTCTACCAGAGCCAACGTGTGACTGGGGACTAACTGCCTCATTATCAATGTTTGTCTTCCACAGCCCACCTGCCGCAACCAAGTTTCCTAGTGATCACCGGGCTCCGTTTCCATCTGACGACACACACGACACAGCTGTCACTGCACATCAGTCCCCGAACGGTCTTTGGAACAGACAAATGTAAGACGAACAGGAAACAAAAGCCTAGCTTCTGTTTGACTGCGGGTGCTGCACACGTGTCCGAGGATTAAGCACACGGCATCCCTGGGAATTCGGAAGCGCCAATGGATTAAAGCTGATAAGTGCGGGTGTAGCATGGCCCTCTAAATAATATAGATCCTTAAAGTGCGGGTTAGCATGCGCACAGCGGGTGGGTAATTGTGGTAAACGATAGGGCTGTCAGTATTCAGGGGGAAGCCATTAAGGTTTATGCATTACAGTTTCCCATTCCTGCTGGGTAGTATCCGTACAAAAGTAACACCTGTGTTCTCATTTTATGAAGACAAAAAAAAAAAAAACATAGGCAACCCATACAGTAAAAAAGAAAAAAATTATTACGACTGTATAAAATGTTACTTCACACTAATCAGTGCACAATGAAAATTATAGTAGATATCAGTTAAACAATATGCAATTGTCTAAGAAATTAACACTTTTGAGAACTATAATAAATAATAAACAAGAAACTAATAAAACTATAATAGCGAGCATAAGCGCTGACTAAGAAATACACATTTCCAATCACAGAGGGAAGCCTAATGTAATATGTACGTGTCAGTTCCGCTAATACACAGAAAGACTATAAAAAACACTGGCCTGTAAAAAGATGTTGGCTTGTTTAAATTGTTTTTCTGAAATAAAGAATATTAGATAACTGAGGATCAGTAACCACAGAAATGGCCCAGTTCTTTATTCACTGTTTTTTTTCTTATCAATAATAGCTCCCTGAGGATATACTGCCTTCAAGTCCAAGAGGCAGTCCATGAAAGCCAGAAGCACTGAGAGCAAATCCCCTGTGAATCAGACAGATATCTATGTGTGTGTGTGTCTGTGTTAGGTTTATATTACATTGTGGAGACCAAATGTCCCTCACAATGTTATAAAACTCTTTTTTTTAGTTTCTTATGGTTAAGGTTAAGGCTGGGTAGGGGTTAAGGTCGTCATGTTGTGATTAGCGTTTTCCACAAAGATATAATTACAAAAGTGTGTGTGTGTGTGTGTGTGCGTGCGCGTGTGTGTGTCTACACACAAGCAGAAAAGAAACTGTGAATGGAACTGTTCATACCGGTATACAACAAATGTACAGAAAGAGGAGTACAATAATATAATTTCTATAATGGACAACCAAGTACACGAAAGGAAGCATAGAGTCAAAGCCACTGTGTGTCGTTTGATCGAATACTGTAATATATATAGCTGCAAAAACTCATTCCTGTCATGTTTTGTGAGTCCAAGTGATGGATCAAATATCATCTATCTTGATTCTTGATTTATGTCATAACTGAATAAGACAGATAAAAATTACTGCTTTTCTGAAGTATTCTTTGAGTTTCCTATTATAGTGAAAGCCAGATAATTCAAGTTGGGTAATTCACCCAGAGAAATATGAGAAAAGAGTACAAACTCCAAACAAACAGAGCTGCAGCCTGCATTCAAAACCACACTCACTAGGAAATAAGACAAAAACCTATCTGTCATTACCCAGTGCCCCAGCCACCATACTGCGAAGATTACAACTTCTACATGAAATTGTACTGGGTGACTAAAAGCATACAGCGGTACACAGAGTTACAGAACAATGCCAAGCTTAAAGTACTGAGCCTGATTTACAAAATCTAAGTGCCACACACATTTAAAGCATAAATCTGGATTTAGACAGGGTTTACTGGATTAATATTGCCAAGTTTGCATTCATAAAATCACAATTCAAAATAATAAAACGAAGAAAACAGACAAAGCTCTTTCAGGGGTTTGTTAACTGTAATCCTTTTTGACCACATTTGCTTGGTTGTTCTTAATTAGAAGCTACGTGATAAACATGCTTGACTAATCGGCATTTACTTCACTGTCTTTTCCAAAGAGCCTCTTAAGTCGTTTTTTTATTATTGTGAAGCCAACATCGAGCCATTGCCATTGTACAAGTGTGACAAAGCGTGAATATTTGAGACCAGCTCCAAGGTGGAACGAATCAGGGCCAAAGAGCGCCTCCTGCTGGCATAACCCTACACTCAGGAAGACGTGTGGAGGAGACTATTTTTGGGTATTACTGACAAAAGCATTATAACTGCTAAATAATTTAATTAGTGAAACCCAAAGTCCGAAATAAGGATTTCATGTTTGCGGTTAATATTATACTACTCCATATCTCATACTGTTATGTAATATGTAAGTGAAAAACTTTTCATTCCAGGACTAGTTAGGGTACTTTTAACCATAATTAGTCATAGCTAGGGTTTTATGCAAATTTTTTTATGCTTACGACATCACCACAATAAACAGAAATAAGCACGGTAACAATAAACGCCCCAGTCCAGCATCCTGATCACCACCGTTAAATAAATAAATAAATCCAGGTGGGTCTGTCTTTTGTGTTTCTATTTGCTAAAAAGGTATTTTTTCTCCCAGTGTTTTAGTATTCCGGCACCTGTTTATTGTGGCTATATATTTACCATTGACAATACTGACAGAGCCCCATACCAACACCTGACATCAAACTAGAACACATAATGTCTCTGTTCGCTTTCAATCACCTCGCTGTTTTGCTTGTGAAAAAAGATTTAGCATTTGACAAAGTGAATCATACGACACTAGCATATGAGGGGAGATGAGAATCACCATGCCGTCAACAAAAAATAAAAAAAATAATTAATGAACGATATAAAAACATTAAATGCATCATCAAGCACCTGTCAGAAACATGATCACACAGAGGAAAACGTGTCTGCTGGTTATTTTCTGACACCACGCTATCACAGAAGGCACTACAAAATGCTGAATTCCCCACGGTGGACTGGGAGACACGACGCCTTCCAACGAGGCACAAAGACAGGTCTCAAAAAAAAAAAAAAAAAAGGCGAAAACAGCCGCTCATTTGCCTGCACTCAGATGCCTCCAGGCCTATTTATTCTGCATGTATAAAGTATCTTGAAAGAAGAGAATTCTATCCAGCACCTCTCTTTCTACTCCTGCCCGCCCGGTCAAATGTAAACCATGCCCAGGCACTGACAAGCACACACTCTCACACTCTGTGCCTCTAGCTTTCATTTCTTCCTCACCAGCACTCCTTATCTAGCTGAACGTAGCCAATAATGACTTCTGCACACTGTTTACTGAGTACCCTCCAAGCGGCATGGAACGTGGCATTGTTCTCTGGCGACATTTCTCCAAGACCAAAAGACACAGCGTCAAGTCGGCAGGCTTACCTGGAAGAAGGCCGCCATGGCCGCGATCACACGGCGCTCCCTTATAGCCGTGTTGAGGCTGTCAAAGTCATCCGGGTTGTACAGGTATATCTGAACCTGCAAGAGAAAAGCCAGAAGCCATTACTTTAACTATAAAAGCTTATGGCACTGAAAGGAATAACAGCCGAGAAAACAATTAATAAAACATTTCTCGGGAAACAGTCTCACTGTTATTTGTAAGCTTATAAAGGAATGACGGCTATTAGCTCAAACATGAATTCTAACTTGACTTCCCTGAGTTCAGCCTTAGCTTCAGTGAGAGGACATTAGGTCATATATTATGCTCTCCTGTTTTCAGCTGTCAGTCCATTTGTCTCACATTTAAGTGAAGAGATTCTAATGTCACTAAGGCCAGGATTTTGCATACCCAAGTCTCTGTGTAAGATTCAAGCAGAGAATTACACGACTGCCCATTGTCTGTGCAAATTATCCAATCATCCGCTGTCATGATTCAAAGCATTTCTTTCCTCGTGCTGGCTGGGTTTCATGCTCTCTCATATCAAGGCGGTGAAAGTCTACAGGCCTGCTTAGCTTGATTAGCATCAACATCACGTACAAAGTAAGTTGTAAGATGATTTAGATTGCAGATCTTTTCACTGTGGGTCGTGTTGGCCTGCCGGCCTATTTGAATAGTGCCAACGTCTCATGGCAAAATCATTCTGTATTTCTTTCAAAGCAGAGATTAAGTGTTGCAAAATTTGAAAAAGAAAAAAAATCATACTGAGAGCACCCTTGGGAAAGAGCAGATTTTCATTCTTCTTTCCTTCTACCTTTTCAGTACCTTTCTGGGACTGATTTCCCACTGCTAGAGCTAGATCTTCAGTTTCAGACAGACGTTAGGCTTGGCTAATTCCACTACATAGCCCAGAGCTAATTCAGGGCTGCTTTGACAGGTTATGTGCCTATATAACCTACTCAAATAAAGCACCACTCCAGAGTAACTGTATTGAGTGAACATATGCAAACATTAATCAAAACCAACAGCTTTACTGAGTTCTAGTAATGCAAATATACCCGATTCACCAGAAAAAATAGACAAGTTATCGTGGAAGTAAGACTTTGGTATTGTCAGTTCCCATAATACTAATTAAAATGTTATTGCAGCTCATTTGACAGTGCTGCTAATGAACACAGGAAAGCATCAACAAGACTGTTGCAAATGCTTGTGTGCCTGTTTGAATTCACAATACATGTGCTGAACATTGTTATGCTGCCACTGTAACCTTGTTCCTATACGTTGCAGATGCTGTGCCTACATTCTGTCTTACTCTTACATGCGCAGCTCGCAAAATCAATTCTATCTGTTCTATTTTCCAAGAACAATGCCAATCAAATGCTCCAACACATCTACATATTTTGTGAAAATAACTCAGACAGCTCCTGGAAGATTCAGGAGATGCACTAGAATCTCACCCTGTTTGAATTCACTTACAGCTCCGCTTCTGAAGTCTTGCTGCGCCCTGCTCTCTTTACCCTTTGTAGAAAGCTGCATCTGTTGAATCTGGAGTGCTTAGACATACGAGGACTGGTTTGAGGCAAAAAAATTGCTATAAGTTGCCTGTATAGAGCCTGTATTACGCTTCGCTAACCCTTTGCCCATTTCAGAACCTTCCAGACCATTGATTCCACCTGAGAAAACCTCAATCACCAGATATTTCTGAGGAGGCATGCTACAGGCGACTAGACAAACCACGTGCAATGACAAATATTCAACTATTATGCAGGTATTTCAAATATATACCTTTTATACTACTGTACTTTGTTTAATTAGTTCAACTTTGGTTCTAACCAAGGTCATTGTTAACTGTTCTTTTTCCTCCACTGCTTTTAAGATTATTCCAAATATTCTAACCCAACACTGAAATCCTGATGCTTCTCACGACTGCCTGATTACAGAGCAAAAGGGCAAGAAAGATACTCAAATTCAGCAGATTAGGACTTGTAGTGCTTTGTCATTCACCATTTTCTCTATAATCAGCAGAACTGACAAGCAAGTCAAACATATAACAAGCATGATTAATTGAAACATTAATTTGTCAACATTACATTGAGTTTATATACATTTTTCATAATATATACCAGCCTTCTTTAAGTTTTAGGTACCTCTGCTGGTGAAATGGTAATATATTAATAAATATTTGTCTAAATATTTATAATATTTGTCAGATTGTCTATCTGTTAAATAACTGATTGGTCATTCATAAGCAACCCAAAGAATAATGTTAATTCTCATTTATTCCTGCTTCTGAGAATGTACTGTAATAACTTCACCTGCACCTGGTTTAAAATAACAAATAACATTTTAGTCTGCAGCTAAGGCACTTGGTTTAATTTAATTGTAATGATTTGATTCATTCTGCGATGGGCTGGCCCCCTGTCCAGGGTTGTTCCCTGCCTCGTGCCCGTTGCTTTCGGGATAGGCTCCGGACCCCCCGTGACCCAGTCGGATAAACGGGTTGGACAATGGATGGATGGATGAGATGGATGGATTTGATTCATTCAGGTTCAAAACAATAAAGGTTAATTAATTAAGATCTCAACTGGAATTAAAATCAGCATACTAAAACATGTTGACTCCTTTGACATAGATGAATAACACAGACAAAATTGTATGAGAAACCTTGATATACAGTAGCAGACACCAAAATTTTAAATTTAATAGCTATTGTTGCTATGGCATCAATGATACAGTTCAGGCAAATGGTTCTCTATTTTAGAGTATCTTACAGTAAAAATCATCAAGAAATGTGGGGGAAAAAGATAGACTATGTTACTGTTTTACAAAAAAAGCAGACTAATACGAAATCTTTGAGAAAACTGAACTTAAAAGGAATTATATACAAAAGGCAGTTTTGATGCCATATTTCCTATTAGGGAGTATCACTCTAGGTGTGATGGAAACTGAAGCCTGGAGTTACAGTACAAGGGTGGGGCACTGGAGAACAGGTTTATTTGGGTTCAAGGACTCCAAATCAGCACAGTGGGAGAAACACAAAAAATACAAGAGCTCTATTGGCAGGAGCTATAAATGTAATACACTGCGTATGGGAGCAGGGGGAGCAATATAGACTGAAGCAGGACTTAAGGTGTGTTTGTGTGTGTTGTGTATACATTACATTTTGGGGACCAAATGTCCTCACAATGTTATAAAAACTTGTTTTTTTTTTTTTTTTTACCTTACCTGAATACTTATTCAGTCCCCGCAAAGTGAAACTCGTTTTTACAAAAATCTGTGACTGCAATCAAAAAACTAAAAATGCCAAAAGTCTTGTATTTTGTTTGGTTACTTATGGTCAAGATTAGGACTGGGGAGGGGTTAAGTTTGTCAATGATGGGGTTAGGATTATGCCCATAGATGTCAATTTAGAGTCCCCACAAAGATATAGATACCTAATCTGTTTGTATGTCTGTGTGTGTGTGTGTGTGTGTGTGTGTTTTGTTGGTGTATGTGTGAGGGTAAATTTTACTTGAGAATTAATAGAACTCTTTACTTTCTACCTTCAGTCACAAATGAGGGACAAGTGCAGTGAATCAATGCAAACTGCCAGTCACCTGACTCTCAATCGCAAGATAACCTTGTGTGTCAGGGTTGGTTCCAGTCCTGTCCCTTCAGTATGTCTGTTCCCTGCTTGGCCAGCAGGTGTCGCTGGCCATCCCGTGTCCTTAGCTCCTGGTGTTTCCCTGTCCCCATGACCGCCGTGTGGCTTAATGGGCTAAGCCAGGGGTGGCCAATCTTATCCACAAAGGCCCGGTGTGTATGCAGGTTTTCGATGCAACTCCCTAATTAGGTCACTAATTAGAGGACTGATTGGCTGAAGAGTCCTCCCACCTAGGTTTGGACAGCTGACCTAAAGGTTATCCCAAAAACCTGCACAGACACTAGCCCGGATAAGATTGCCCAGCCCTGGGCTAAGCGGTCGGCTGTTGTCCAGACTCCCCTTTTATCTCAAACCCAAGAGACTAACCATGTTTGTGTTTTTTTCTAATATTTGGTTCTGTTTTATTCCTGTTGTGTATTGTTGTATTTTGGCATGATTCCTTGTTTTGTACCTTGTTTTATTCCTGCTTAGTGTTTAATTAATTGATTTGCTCTGCACCTCCCCCTCATGTACTCCTCATTATCTGTGTATTTAAAAGCCTTTTGCCATATTGTGTGTTTGTAGCTGTTGTTGCCCCATGTTTGCTGCTGTTCCTCTGTGGTTGTTCTTGTGTTGCTCCCTGCTTTAGTCGCTGTCATTTTCCTGCTTTGTTTTTGACCCCGCGAGGTCCATTACTTTCTTGTCTTCTTTTTGAGTTTTAATACAGTTCTGTTTTTGTGAGCCATGATGTCCATCCTTAACATTGTACCCCCCCTTCCCATGACGTCATATAGATAAAAACTCTTGCTGTACAAGTGTAAGAGAATTTGCACGGTATACCACAATGTTATCTTTCCTTTTTACGAAGAGTCAAGCAGAGCAAAGAGAGCTAAGCCTAACCAAAGAACACACACATACTCCCAGACGCGCGTGCATGCAAAATTAACAGAACCACATGTACACAAAGATAAGCACCCAAGAATGCAGAAACAGCCCATCTGTGACAAATATCCCACACATATGTCACCATAGCAGTACAGCTCACTGAGGGCTGGTGTTGGGGAGTGGGAGAGGGAGCTCAGGCTTAGTGCATGACAATGTTCTACACTGTGGGATTTAATAATGAGGCATGTCCCAGTTTGAGTTAATATAGCAAGATAAAAGGCTTCACTCACACAATGCTTGCTTAAATGGATCATCACACACATGGTACACTACAAAGTAACTGGAGACATTTAACACTCTCCTGGTAAGATCTTGCTTAGTGCCTAAATAAATGCAAAACAAGAAGCATCACTACAAGGGCAAAGGAGCTGTCATTTGTATAGCACAGCTGAAATATGATACAAAGAATGTGATATATAAGTGATCTGGGAGGCAATAGAAAATATTCCCACCTCCACACGCATCTATGAACATAGACACACAACGTAAAACAACTAAATTTAATTGGGTACTCAAGGTGTTGCACACAGGATGAGGTCACCTTGTAGGACATCTCCTGCCATCGGGGAGACTGAGAAAGAAGGATGGATGAAATGTGCTGACTGTACTCAGAAGAACCCTAATCGTTATTGAGGCCGTGTGGACCTCCTGTCTGTCCCTTTCCCTATAGGTATGATAAGGTGGCGAGGCGTCATGCCTGCAGCTACATGGTACATTTATGCATACGCACTGATCTTTTCCACGCATGAGGAAAGGTGAACACCAAAGTAAGCTTTACAACACACACACCTGAAAAAGCTTTGACCTGACAAATGACCAGATGTCTTTCGGACGTTACCCATACTCAAACCCATGTCTGCAGCAGAACTCATTCTTTGCTCTTGCGATAGAAATAAGCATAATTCTGGGTTGTGTCAAAATTGCCTCAGATTTATGTTCCATTTAAAGCTTTTCTTGCAGACACAAGATTTTTTTTTTTTATTATTTTTTAGAAACGCTGCTTGATTCTCATAACGCCGATGACAGTGTGCATGTTTGAATTCTTATTAACAACTTGAATGCAAACAGTTTTACTGAAGGCCTCCATGTTTCTTTGACAGTGATTAATGAAAACAATAAAACGAACAACAGTAAAAATTCAGGCACATTAAACAAAATGCTTGTCTAGGTATATTTTTTACTCTCTCTTTAACAGAAAGCAAAGAATTGCAGCACTTTCTCTGTGACAGAAATTGCAAATGAGTCACAAGTTTGCATTCAGTTTTGCAGTCACTCTGTGGAACTGCAAAAGAAAAGAAAAGAAACTGCAATCAACATTTTCAAATCCCCTTTAGGTGAATTATCGTATGTTAATGCTTTTAAATTAAATCTTTTAACTAAATCTTTATTTTCAAAATCATTAATATCATTTCAAGTGAGGGGACCTGCATAATAATGAAAAATTAATAATAATTCATCCACTTTCCAGAACTCCTTATTGCGCTGCAAGGTTCTAGAAAACTTGGAGCTCAGGAAGTACAGGAAACAACTTATCAATAGCCACGCAACGCAAAAGAACATTTTGAGACAGAAGTAAAACTGCACATGCTTGGATTTATGGGCAGAAACCAAAGCACCCAGGAAAGCCACAGAAACACAGGAAGAACACAGAGTTCATAGAACCAGAACAGAAAACAAGCCTAAAAGGTTTAAGAACATAGCAGTGCACAATGAACCACCACACAACAAAAACAACCCCTTATACGCAATATAGGGTATCACTTTATTTGATGGGGCACAGATATTTACAAATAACTCACTACTGAAGTACAAATGATGAAGAAATTGTGAAAACATATAGTTGATAGTTGAGATAAAAGATGCGTCTTTATGTAGTTTATTCTATTTTACTGCATATATATTAATTATAAGCTGACTAGCATTTGTCATTTGTACTGTTTTATTTCACATGAACAGAACATATATATATATTTAAATCTGCTTCAGAAATTTCTGATTTCATTATGTCTCCCTTTACAAGGAAGGTGTCTTGGAACAGATTCATTAATGATGAACAAAATGAGATCCATATTTCTCTTGTGTTATTCATGACTTGTTCCTTCAGTAGTTCACAAGGTGTTTATAGAATTAACAAATATAGTAAAAATAGTAACTTCTTCAGATGCAAGATGCACTGTTTTATTAATAACAAACAAATTTGAGATCACTATCTAACTTGTGTTATTCAGTAATTGTTCCTACAGTAGTTCCTTCAGTGGTTCAAAAAGGTTTACAGAATTAATAGATATGGTAATTGCTTGAGATACAACACTCATAACGACTCATTAATGATGAATTAACATCAGTGTGTAACTAAGACTTAGTTTGTGGTTAGTTAATGCATAAGTATAATACTATTTGTGCCCCGTCAAATAAAATGTTACCCAATATTGTAAACATCCGTAATAATACAGAACTTAATTTGAGAAGGGTTAGGCTTTGAGCTTCCGTTGTCACTTTTAGTAATGCAGTGTTACACTGAGGATGGAACTGATAGGTAGTGACACTTCCGTAATACATCTTGAGGAGCCATAAGAAGGGACCATACATTCACAAGAAGGTCACAAACTTAAAGAGAAATTGCTTTCTGGAGCAAGATAGCATAATACATGGAACGGGAGCTGCACACTTTGCCTGTGATTTGAATACCATTTCCGGCATTTGTCTAAGGACATAATCTAGTATAGGTTTGCGTGGTTGGGCCCAGTGTTATGGAGATAACGGAATGATTCATAGTTTTGTGGATGACATATTATTTAAAGTGGGAAATTATCTTCATACTGGTGTGCCGATTATTTAGGCAGACACACAAAAATAACAATAATAAAAATAAAAGCTGTTTTAGGACAGCGGCATCCATTTCCGAAGTTATATTGTATTCTGAGGACGAATGTCAAGCTAGAGAAAACATGGCTCCATTGGGTAAAATTCTTGAGTGGATTGTTAAAGTCTGCTTAAATGCTTGTCTCCATATCACTGCATGGTATCACAGCACCTCCTCACACACAAAAACAGCAAAGTACTGTAAAAGGGCCCTCTGTCTGCTTCATAACTTCTGAGGATGTGGTTTGAGAGGACTAGCTGACTGTTCATAGGACCTGGATTTCTGCACCATATAAATTCCTATTTTGAGGCACACACATAACCTGTGTGTGTGTGGGGGGGTGGGGGGGTGATACTGTGATAAAACCTGATATTTTGATGTTTTTTTGGCCCCCAGAAGGGAAAATTCAATTTAATAAAAATCTATGACTGCGATTAAAAAAACTAAAAGTACCAAAAGTCTTGTATTTCGTTTGTTTACTTTTGGATGAGAGGCTGGTTAGGGGTTAAGGTTGTCATTGCAGGTATTAGGGTTTTGCCCATAGAAATGAATGGATGATCCCCACAAAGATATGAGTACAGGATACAGGTCTGTCCATGTATGTGTGTGTGTGTGGGCCAGGTACACCTTACCTTATGGGGACCAAATGTCCCCATAACATGATGAATACCTGTTTTTTTACCTTATGGGGACCAGTTTCCTACAAAGTGCAAAGTGGAAGCGCTTAGGAACAACAGAAGCTAAGTCACAAAGTGGCAGATCACACAAGTGCAGCACTCTGTCAACTCAATAAGTGCAGAGCTTCAAATTTCTTCTGGCATTAACCTCAGGACAAAAACTGTATCCCAGGAACCTTAAGGAATGGGCTTCATGCAAGCCTCACATCACCAAGCAATACCATGCATTGGATGGACTGGTGTACAGCATGTCACCACTGGACTCTAGAGGAGTGGAATTGTGTTCTGTGGAGTGAAGAATTAAGCTTTTTTTGTCTGCCAGTGTGATGGATAAGTCTGGCCTTGGCAGATGCCAGGAGAACATTACTACCCTGACTACACTGTGCCAACTGTAAGGTTTGGTGGAGGAGGGTTAATGGTATGGGGTTATTTTCAGGGATTGGGCTAGGTCCCTTAATTCCTGTAAAGGAAATTCTTAATCCTTGAGCATTCCAAGACATTTTGAATAATTCTGTGCTTCCAACTTTGTGGGAACAGTTTGGGGGAGGCCCTTTTCTGTTCCAGCTTGACTATGCCCCAGTGCACAAACCAAGGTCCACAAAGACATGGTTGGGTGACTTTGGTGTGGAACTTGAGTGGTCCACACAGAACCCTGACTGCACACCCATCTAACACCTTTGGGATGAACTGGTATGGAGACTGCGAGCCAGAGCTTCACATCTGACATCAGTGCCTGACTGGCACTGGATGAATGATCAAAAAATCCCACAGGCACACTCCAAAATCTTGCGGAAATCCTTCCCAGAGGAGTGGCAGCTGTTATAGCGGCAAAGGGAGGGACAAGCTCCACACTGATGCCTATGGATTTAGAATGGAATGTCATAAAAGTTCCTCTAGGTGTAATGGCCTGGTGTCACAATACTTTTCTTCAGCATAGTGTATGAACTAATGCATATGCAAATATATAGGGTACCAGTGCTAGAGCTGCTGGAGGAGGGCAAGGGTGTGAGAGGCATAGTGAGCATTACACATGGGGGAAGGTCAGTCTTTTCCGGTGCTTAATTTATGCCAGAGGTCAAAGCTCAGTGTAGCTTGCACTCCACCACTTCAAACACTGAACCCAATATAATTAAACTCAAAACTAATTTGAGTGAAACTTTGGAATTAATGCAAAGTGAACTAAAGAAATGTATATTTATAAAACTGGTGGCATTGTATGATTCTTTTGAAATCCACCAAACTAAATTAGTACATTTCACTTATCTGTCTTGGGATTTGAAAAAGAAAAACCACACCACACACGCGCATATATACAGCTTTGCCACTAAAATAGATAAGGTTACGCACCAGGTTGCTACATCAAGATAACAAGGTAAAAAAGACTAGTGATATTTTGAATTTTTACAGAAAAGCAACAAAGCCATTGCAACCCAAGCACAGGAGTAGTGACCCAGAAAACCTGGCAGAAGAATAAGAAGAGGACATTTTGGGGAGGAGCAGCGTTTGCGGATGCGGATGAGAAGGAACGCGAAAGGGGCGGGAACAGAAGTACAGCACAGATGAAAAGTTTGATACAACTAACAGGTGTTGATAGAAAATACTGCATTGTTTCAAATTTAAGTACTTAATAGTGCGTTATCATTGTTAAAGACAATGATATTTGTGTGTATGACATCATTGCGCTCTTCATGAGCTCCGGCACCTCAGAGTTTACAAATTAAGCATTGGTGTTTGCACAAACCAATTTGTCATCGACATCATACGCCCCATATGAATTTCATTATACTGGACTGATTCAAAATTGGCAGAGACCTCAGGCCTACTTATTGGGTGCAGGCCGTTTGGACACATCTTTTCTGAGCATGGGAGCGCTGAGGCTATGCCAGCTGCATTGGTCAAAGATGACGGTCAGGAGCCGTGTAGCAGCTGAATGCACATAAATGGTATTATTCTGGTCTAGGAGGAGGACTGCTGCTAGTTCTGATGCAGTACCTGCCACCCAAAGACCTGTCAGGTGACCAAACTGCCAGCCCCCAGCAAAAAAGTACTGTAGGACCTGGAGTGCACTATTTATAGTGGAAATGCCCAAATCCTACCTTCAAGGCCTTTCGGCCAGCCTGGTGGATGGTGTAGAATAAACAATTGAATTCGGCTAAAATCATATTGTTAGGAAAAAGAGGTACACTTGAAAAGTGGAACAATGGATAACCTTTAGTAATCCTTTTGATGTGCCTCTACCCTCCCTTAGACTGTGCCGTATTATAAAATACCTTTTTAGCTAATGAAGAAGAAATGCAGGCTGAAAGCTGAGCTGACAAGCAAGCATTTAAGAAAGACAAAAAAAAGTGCTTATTACTTAGAAGGTACAAAAAGTTGCTCATTCCAACTAATTAAAGCTAATCGGCTACTTCCTGGACTCCATTAACTGCAGCCTTTAACAGCGATCGTTTGGTGTCTGACTAAAATGCCCATAGTGAGATATATTAACTATCTATCTCAATTCAAACATTATTAAGTAGCTTAGCCATTTAGCTAGCCCCTAGATAATCCACCTTCCTGAACACACTGTAGTCCATCAAGTCTGACTCACAATTGCTTAACACGTTTAAAATTACAACAGATGCTAAAAATAAAGCCATAGTTAAGCAATAACAATTGAAGCCATAAACCAGTAATGAGATAGTAAAATAGCATTACTTACAAAAGTAAGTCATTCTCATTATCACCAGATGATCCTGTTGACTTTCTCTTACTATACTAATCAGTAGTTCTCCTTTGTGTCCCTAATTATATCCGTTGTGACTCCAGCTGGCTGCCTGAACAGTGAACAGTGAAATAAGGTTGACTGCTGTTTCGATAGGTGCCAATTTCAATTTTTTTGTGCCTGTACATTTTAATGATTCTAGCTGATGATCAACTCCTATTGTGAACCTCCAATAATTTATTTAAACTGACACAGAATTAAATTCAATGTCATCAGTTTTCCAAAAACTGTTGTATGAAACGGGAGCACCAGCACATCCTGGAGAACCAATTGTGGTTTCATGTTTTTTCTTCTAATTTTAGGCACTAACATTTGAAAGGTGCATCAGTCCATTTGCTTTAATTCCCCTAGGCAATATTTTGCCTTACAGAAATGCTTTGGTTACATGATGGAACAGCTGTCCTTTGGGATAAGGCACTCCTGCTTTCAGTTCTGAAGTGGGTTCAAGTCTGTTAGCTTAGCAGTCACCTACTGCGCCGAAAGGAGGGGGGACTGGCTGTTTTAGCAAGGAGCTGGGTCTGTGATGCTTTGAACTTCAGTTCAGCTGCATTTTAACAGTTTACTCACTTTCAGCACCTTATACAAATGAAGGTAAAATCTCTGGTATGCAGGCCTACAGTAATCTTTCACAAGGTTTATCCTGGTCCTGACAACCACTAGAGTACAGACAACATTTATATTACAGCTTGAAAGAACCATCAAGCATTTGTTGGACTGGAATCTCATCAAAGAACAGAACTGCTAAACCAAAGTGCATCAAGCAGTATATTATAACAATCACGTAAATACTAATGGGTTATTTTTGCAAATAAAGTTCTAACTAAGCAAATTTAGTTAATGTTAAGTATCTAGAACAAAATTATTTATTCATAACAGCATTTTATTAGTTCTACATGATACTGTATCTGTTATTACACTATTAAATTGATAGTAATGTGTTTTCTGCAATCTCTTGTAACCATATGAATTAAATTTAATTTATTTCTGAATTAAAAATAATCTTTATTACACCCAGCACTTAAATTAAGTTTTAACCCAATTTATTAGTTATATGAGTAAGTGTTTATGATAATTTCTTCATCACCGTGCATCTATGTGGAGGATATTCAATTTTATGTAATACTAACAAATTTACAGATTATACCCATTTTCACAAATTTCCAATTATAACTGATTATTTATATATCACAATAATCTCGTCTTCTCAAATCTTTCTTAAGAGAGACATAATGAAATCAGAAATTTCTGAAGCAGATTTTTTTTAAATATATGATGTTCTGTTCATGTGAAATAAAACTGCACAAATGCTGGTCAGCTTATAATTAATTTATGTGCAATATAATAAAATAAACTGCATGAAAACCTGGTATGTCTAAACAGATTACCAACCTTGTCTTTGGACATTTAAGCTTGTGTATTTTAAAAGGCCCCACCGGTTCATTTAATTTGACCCTTGAAGCTTGATCTATTAAGTTTTTATTTGGTAAGGGAGGGTAACATTCCATGGCAGATTTGAATTATAATTAAAGCAAGAAATTGCCCCTAAGTAAGTCTGCAGAGCTTTACAATAAACTGCAGAGAACCTACAGTCAATCAGACTCCATTTTGGAAATTCCATCCTTGAAAATACCTGTATTTGAGTGCATTTGTGTGTGTGGACAGATATGTATGTGTACACATACAAAATTTGTGGCATGACTCAAATCCAATTATGGTTAGCTGGGCTGGACCATAAATCCAAGTTATGTTCAAATATATCACAGAGAGAAGTGACACCTTAATGCATTATTATTACAAATACCGGCTTAGTGAGGGAGAACACCAAACATCGCCCTTAACTCACTCCCACCCACCTACCCCCGAGTCATTTTTCAGAGTGAGGTAGGAGCAAGTCAGCTGGCTCATTGACTCTAACAGTTTCTTATTTTGAAACAACAGACGTCAACGTCGGAAGGGAGATGAACGAGCGCTGATGCGGCTTCCAAAAAATTCATCAGTCCTCCTCCATCTTTCCTACGTCTCTACTGTTTTCTTCTGCTAAAAGAGTAAAACCTGCACAAATGGACATTTTCCTGGACACAGAATGAAGCCGTAGCACTGCAAATGTCTCAGCGCCACCATTTTTGCTCTCATATTAATCATACATATGGTGCCTGATTTGTAGGTGAAGACAAATGTTTGTCGTGTTGCTCTTTGGCTCAACACTGAATCCATAAAAGTGCAAGAACATCCTGATGTGAGGAAAAAAAAAAAAACTAAACGCCAATCCCACAGAATATGTGTCACTTACAGAGGAATGCAGGCTGTAGAGTGTGACTGAGGAACAAATACATGTTACTGGTTTGGGTAATAAAGTTTTGGATGAGTAGACTAGGTTTAAATATCAAGGTCCAGAAAAATTAGAAAAATAAAGGACATCTATAACATGCTCCCACAAGACAAACACCTTCTTTAACAGCTCTATGTGTAAACACACCTAAAAAGTGCAAAAGCTATTTAGATGTTATTTTTAAATCTATTTCTGAATATTGTGCCTTAGGTTTATGAATAAATAACTGTAATGAAATGTCAGTCAAGACCTCCTTACAAAGACATCTTAGTTAGAGTCAATTATGGTCACCATCAGATCAACAAAATTTATTAAGATAAACTAATCATCAAGGAAGCATTTCTCAGCATCCAAAATGCCACAATGGCTGAATGTTTATTTAATCAAAAAGAGTAAAACATGCCTTATTACAGCACATGAGGAAAATATCTCCCTAAAGCTAAAGGGAAAAACTGGACACAATGATGATTAATGATGTTAATGGGTTGTGGTCATTTGCTAAACTGCGTTGAAGTGATTATACTCATACATGTTAAAGGTCTGAAGTTGATAGTTCATAGATAATCTCTTGGGTAAACAGAAACAAGGTACGTTGGTGACACAGCGTGCATTACTGGATGACGCCATATTCCCCACAAGGCCAAATCCCCTGGGAGGGGCTTCCGCTGGTCATGAGATCATCTCCTTCCAGGCTATTGGAGCAGAAGTTTTGCTTAAATATTGCTTATTGGTATGTTTATGCAAAAGTGCCTGAAGTCCCCAAGACAATGTGGCCAGCAACAAAAACAAAATATTCAGAGAATGGTCAGCTTCAATACCTATCTCCCCTGCCAAAGTGAGGACAGGAGCTTTCTGAGCCCCTGCTGCTCCCAAGTTGCATCATCTGCCTGCCATCTGCCTTGCCTTGGAATTCAGTCCAAAATTCAGTTTTTGTTATTCAAAATGACTATAGAACATGTTACTAAGGTGGAACTGACAGGGGTGATTATCTCATGCATAACTGCTGTATATATGGAGCCCGGTACACCTAGCACGATACTGGAAACTACTCTATTCTTCATTCACATCGGTAACGTGTAACATCATACAACCACATTTTTTGAATATTTAGCCTCTATTTTGGACCAGTCTGGGTCTAGGACCATTTCAAAGTAAGTCCCGGGGGGGGGGGGGGGGGGGGCGAAATCTTCCTCTGGTAAAAAAATATGACACATGTTTAATAAACAGACCTGTATGCTGACATATGTACGCATGTGACTATATTATTCAAAATATGAAAATATTCTCATCTATATTGTGAAGCAAAATAACTATTTCACAGTACAGATGTGCATGTGATAGAATTGTGCTTCATATATACTGTAAGCCTATGAATATTGTCTGTACAGTAAACAGCCATGCTGCATATGGCATGTACTGTAGATTATTAGAGTTAATTCATAAATCAATTCATAAATGAAAGTTGCTTGGCGTATTTCTAGTAATGCCTATCTTTTTACAAAACAGAACATCTTGTCTCATTGTATAATGTTTTAATCACAAGAGGGCCTTTATTCATAAAAGACGTCATCCATCCATCAATTTTCCAACCCTAACCCATTACAGGAAGTAAAGGGCACGAGGAAAAGGGTATATATACCACTGAAGGCATTGCAGTCCAAAGGCATGAGGGTATATATGCACAAAGTCCCAGAGCTCGCCATGAGCAATTTAGAGATGACAGACAAGAAAAATGTATAAAATATTAGCAAACTGCAGAGGTATCCCCATCCAGTGACTAGCACACTATGTTTTGTTTGTTTGTTTGGTTGGTTGGTTGCTGTTAATTTTTGTCTAATCATTTGATTTATAAAGGTTTATGAACTTATATAAATAAAAAGCCCCTGCTGAGACTTGAATCAGGATTCTTCAATCACAACCATTTTTCCTTAACCACCTGCTGCCTGAATACAGAAGGCCCATAGTTCACGGTAAGATGCCAGAAACATCCCTAAAAGACAGTGGGAGACAAATTAGACATCAAATCAATAAGGACACTAATAAGCAAGGCTCCTGTTTACTGGAACTGGGACACAGCCGTACCATCATCTATCCATCCTGTGAAGTGACGGATTGGTGGCTGTTACAACGGAACATGTGACTGTTTGATGCAATGCTGGACACATCTGAAATAAATGTACATTTCCAAAAAATAAATAAACAAAACAAATGAAACACAAAAAACACAAAACAAAAACAGACAGCAACTGCAGCAGGATTATTAAAGCTGAAGAACTAGGGCACTGTGTTTTCCCTCCAGCTGTTTAAGAATAGATGTGTATGCACCCATGTTCAGGAAAACAAAAATGACTCCTACTTGACAATGCAATAAATTAACCTTAATGTTGAAGATGCACATCCCAAGTTGAAAACATCAGAAGCACTTTTGTTGGGGGGTGGGGGGGGGGGGCGCATTAGCTTCCAGTGGCTTCATAACAAACAAAGATGTAAATTGCTGAAGCGTCAGAACAGAAATATGAAATATGAAACGAAATATGATTCAGCAGACCTGATGTGACTCATTCTTTCCATGTGTCTGTATGTGCTTATGTCTGCTTATGAAGTGCATGTGCAAAGCCATGTTGATGCATTTACATGTTATGTTTCAAAAGGTTCAGGTACCATTAACTACACAATTTTTACAATATCCATATCAAATAACAATAATAATTTATTTTGTATTTCTTTAAAGTGGTAACACAATATGCCGACAAATGAACATACATCTTTAAGACAGTGATCATAAGCTCCACCCACCCACTCTGTACCTGACAGGGCTCCTCCTCCTCTATGATTCAGATTTAATCCCTTTGTGTATGCATCTACAGTAAGCTGGAGCTCACCAACCAGTCAATTGGGCAAGACATTTGTAGTCGATCATTACAGAACTTCCAATTCCAGTTGCCCCCGGTCAGCAAGAGATACTGGGGGCACCCTGTGCCCCAGTCAGCAAAATACGATCGTAATTCAGTTGCTTCCTTATTTTCTTTGTAAAAATTACTGTCACTATAAAAAAAAGCCTTACACTTAGGTCTTATTATTAATAATAATAATAATAATAATAATAATGATAATAATAAGTCTGAAACCTTTGCCTTAATTTTTTTCTTTTATATATAGCAAAAAATATTTCCACAATAGAAACAATGCCATACACACCACCAAAACATGAACCCTTCATCAAAGGTATGAATGCCTGTCCAGGAACAGCTCTGCTAGACTACACCATTCCCTTTTCCTCGAATGCTCTTAATATCATACTTTCTGCTAAAGTAAATGTATATGCAAAATATACGCCATATCTTTTTGTGTATTTTTGCCTAGGTGGAGCACATTGAATCCTTGGGTCAACATAATTTTATGGTAACAATTCCTTGTTGTTTGAGACTGTTCTAGCAAGACCCTCACAGTCAGAAGGTAAACGTCAAACTTTCCCAGTGTTGTACAACTACAAGTAAACACTAGCCAAAGAGACACCCAAGACAATTTCTCACTACCTTCAATCATTACAGAGGCAAACATTATTTGAAAGAGTAATAATTACTGAGGAAATTGAACACATGGATATTTTACGTGCAACCGGCATGAAGAAACAGCGGCTGTTTAACCTGGGAATCTGCATCGAACATGGTCGCCTCTTTGCCTGCGCATGGTCTCTTTTCCCAGTAGGTAAGGTCACAGCCTTGCGGCGTGAATAGGCAATAGAAAGAGCACTTAGCTGTCAGCAGCTGAGCTACACGCTGCTGCATGACAACTGGGGGCGATTCAGCAGCACCACGCCACCTGGACGGGATGACGGCTCCAAGCACAACTGCAGCCCGGCTGCTCCAGCAAAATGGCCACAAAGTGATGCTACTAATTTTGACAGCTCCTCATTACAATGAGCACAAAACGAGCTCATCTGCGCTTGATCGGAGGGAATCTACTGGAGTGTCTGACAATGCAACAGATAAACTGGCAACACTTGGTTCATTAGAGGTTTTGCAATATATCATTAGGGCTGAGGTACTCAGCTTCCAAGGGACAGGGGGCCACATTTCATCCATAACAAACATCAAGGCCTGCGATGTATTATCAATTATTCTATTCAATATATTTAGCCTGCTACAGCTATTTGGTTTGCCGGGGGGGGGGGTGGG
>JAODLC010000113.1:25021003-25036094 GCA_026781145.1 Hippopotamyrus pictus
TTTAAACTTGGATACAACATGTCTGTAAGCGACACAACTTATAATGTTTTACATTTTATATATATATATATATATATATATATATATATATATATATACACACACACACACACATTATATATTTAGTTGTAAAACAATTTGTCATAATGGAAGCTGTACAGAACATTAATATGTTCCAAACATATTTATGAAACTATTACATAATTTCGTAATGTAAGGCGACAATTATTTAGTGTTATATGCATGTAAATAGATCATATGTAAATAAAACCCAAATCTATTGTCATTTATGTCGATGTAGATTTTTTATTTGTAGTTTCAGTTTACAAAGAAATGAGTAAAATTTGAGAAAAGCCTTCCTTTATTACTGGCGACTGATTGTTTGCTAGCTGTATAGTTTTGCACCAACAGAAATGCATACTGAAGACAGCATATTGCCAATGCTGTAACTTCACTGTTATCATGGCACTGGGTGAGGCATAAAATTCAAGGCATATGACCAATTTTCACAGAAACACTAACTATAAATATTTACAGGACGCGGTATATCATGAGCCATAAACTAAAACTGGGACACCTACTGAGTACCTAGGCCTTAGACAAGGGGTGGGGAACCTGTTCCATGGAGAGCTGGCCAGGTTCCTCACCCCTGCCTTAGCACGTCCTTCCTGGGTGTGCAACATCACCATCCAATACAATCCTGTCTTGTATCCTCTAGTCTGGATATTTTACAGATTTATGAGGTCTGATTGAGCATTGCTGTTGAGAGTTAACTGAATGGCGAAAATTGCTCTCAAGCATAATTATTCAAAGATTAACACCAAACATTTTCATTCGCCCATCCATCCATTCATTTAACCTCTCACTCTTGTTAAAGTCATGGGAAGCCTGGGGCCTGCATGACAAAGCAGGATTTCCTGCTTAGCTGGATAACATCAGATTTAAAGTAGTCTGGGCTGAATGTAAGTGAACAAAGTTAAAGTCCATTTAACCTGGGGTACCTTAAACCTGAGAAGTTATCCAGCTAAGCAACATATCTGCCTTCATGATACAGGCCCCTCCTAGGCAGCGTAAGGTACAAGGCTGGGGTACACCCTGGATCAAATCCAAATCCATCACAGGGCAAATACATGCATACACCCATTTATACACAACAGCTGCATTACAACATTAATTTCTATTGATTTATTGTTTACTGTTTCAGTTCTTTGATTTGTCTGCATTTTATTATTATTGCTGTCGTTGTCGTCATCGTCACTGTTGTTGATGTTATCAAGAAACAGAAGAGAAAGTCAGCTGTACTGACTAACCCAAACCCTTACCCAAGGAATTACAGAAATTGGAAAGACAATGTTCCATCATATAACTTTTAAACACTAAACAGCCATGAATTATTATTAGCAAACAATTATACCTTAACAGTAACATAACCTCTGATATGACCTAGTCTTTCATCAGTGACGTATATGTATAAATCAGTGAACTGAATAAAAAAAATTATAAATTCCTAAAAAATGCGACAGTAACTATGTAGTTTCCAATCTCTTGTTTGTCTTAGATACCTGAGGTCTGCTTGGTGAAACATTTTGCTCATTGAAATGAGCATAAAATTCTCACTAACAATGTTTGCCTGTGCAATGTTTTTTCCTAACAAGGTTTTTTATACAATGTACTTAGCGGTAACTTGATCTTGATGACAGTTCTTGATTTGAGGTCTAGCTTATAGGTCGAAGAACAGTCATGGACTACAAAAGCACTGATTGTAAGTCGCTCTGGAGAAGAGCGTCTACTAAATGCTGTACATGTAAATGTAAGTATAACTAAGAGCCTCTTTACTAATAGTGCTTCTGTGATCCACATCCTCCGCTAGCGCGCAGAAATCGAACAGCAGCAGGTCGTCCCCAGGAGCACACTGAACACACCTCTGCTGCCGTGCCTCTCTTGTGATCATCACACCATAGTACCCCCAAAACCGCTGTTACACCTGTGGTCACAGAGAGAGCAGAGCAGTGCAGGAGGTTCCTCCACTCAGCCGCTCCTTATCGTCTCACATGTCCCATTGCGAGATACACAAGAACGCAAAGCGTGTTAGCTACCGCTCTGACACCCAGGGGCCCATCTCACAATGCCTGTAACCTGTAAGGGAAGTGCTAATGAAGCAGCACCTGCTAACAGTGCCCAAAGGGGTGTCGTATTAGTTCAGGAGCCATGACGAGACGAAATTAACGAGTCACAGGGCAGAGGCTCGGGGGGCTTTCGGGGGCCGTGTATTTTGGTTATGCTTTGCAAATCCCTTTATTAGCTTTGCTACATTCACAATGGCTGCATAACAGAGACACTCAGGATCTCATTACTCTTTGGTTTCTATACAATAATTGATAACATCCAGTTTGGTGTCAAAATATTGTTTGGTTTGTCTAAGGGTTTATACTGTATATCACTGTTAAAAATGGAAAGTTTTAATGGCCCTGTTTTAATACTTAGGGTTAGGGTTTGCACTGTAGGGAGCCTTATAGCACCCTCTGATGTTATTCGACACCTTTGAATTCAAAACTTTTTCACTGGGAACCTTTTCAGTAAAAAGGTTCAATAAGCACACCTTTAATTGAAAGGAAACAGTGTCGCAGGACAGTTTCAAATTACCTTCCCATAATGGATGACACTGTGTTTATACTTCATGGGAATTAGTCATATATTAATAGGTATGAGTATTCTTCGAAAAAGTGAAGAAAAATGTAAAAAAAAAGTTTAAAGTTGAAAGCGAAGTTCGCAAAAAACATTAAGTCATATCTGGCAGCCAACTGTTCTTCGTATCATCAAACAAGTCAGGAAAACAACACGCCAGATACAATATTTAAACATTGTCGCTAACTAGATAGCTAATACAACGCGTAATTTCTGCAGCTAACTTTGCAGCTAACTAATGCTCATCGGCACGTCTGCCGCTTGTCAGCTTGACTGCTTGTTTTAACACTTCCGGTGAAATTCACTTCTCAGCGAATACCAAATAAAAAATAGCAGACGCTACTTTGCAGCATTTCGTATGGCAGCTTTATTTATAAAATGCGACTTGGTGACCATACGGCTCCAGGTCAGACAGCTCGCCTTCTCCAGATGCAGGAGGAGAGATGTGTAGCAGAGGAGGACTACACACCACATACCAAAGCCATAAAAGAGTAAATCTTTACTCAAGGGGCACAAGTAACGTACAGTATTCACTCAGATACTACTAAAGTACAAATTATGAAGAAATATAGTAACTGCACAGAATACATGGACCATTATGATTAATGTTGAACAAACATGACATCACTATGTAACTAACACTTCTGTTTCTGGTTAATTAATACATTAAGTAAGAGTGTACTACTACATTATTTGTACCTCAAAGTGTTGGTGATTTTATTTCAGTTCTCTGTCTTTCCTTAGACTGGGAGAAATGTGCAGGGAACCTGCTGTGCCTCAGCTATTCAAAGAGAGAGTCTCACACATGTGCTGCATTGACCAAGTTAGAAGATATTTTTTTCCCCTTAAGTACTACAGTATATGATGTACGGTCTGTTGGGGCTTTGACTGTGTTTTATAGCAGAACTATTGTGAAAAAATATGTTTGATAGTTAATCTAAAGAAAGTATGATAAATTAATAAATATTCTGTTGTATAACATAGGTCAATACGTTCAGTATCTGTATATATTTAACGTTCTGGGAGTATTGAGGAGTTATTGGCAGATACCCAAGTAAACCAAAGTTTTATTTATGACGTGTATTTGCAGACAGTTATATGTGAGATGATACTGATTGCACACTGAGTTTGAAAGCTGTTAAACAGCTTTTATACAACTTTCTGTTTGCAAGTGGCATTCCACAAATTCTGGATTTGTTGTAATTTCTAGGTGGTTAACACTTTACATTAACTGCACTTTGATAATGTCTTTATATTGCATTTGTAGAACATTCAGCGTTCCTTCATAATGGACTCATAATGCATGGAAGTATACCTTAACATTTTCAATGGTAAATGATCATATATATACACGAATATATACACCAAATATGTTTCACTAAATTATGATTGTATTTCTTAAATTATGAATTAAACATAATAACATATTTTGCTTATAAAGACAGCACCTTGAGGTACTATACAGTATACTGTAGAACATCAACAAAACATTAGCAAAATAATTGCTATGGTTCTTTAAAGGTGCCTCCCAGAAAAGATTCCATTTGGAACCATCTTGAGTTCCATATATGAAGCAAGTTATAGAACCCCTAAGAGTGCCGTATAGAACCATTTTTTCTAACAGTGCAAACTTGCTTTGCTCCTAAGTCCCAAAGAGAATATCTGGACTCCAGGAAAAGCTAAGCATTTGCATCTCCAGCACAGGAGACGAGGATGATTAATTTATGCAATATATTTTTTGTTACTGTATCTGGAAATGTAATGCAATTAAATCTAGATTTTCAACAATTTATGCAGCAAATATTGCATGTTGAAATGATCCTTGTGTATTGTGTTTATTTTCCAGCTGTTATCAAAAAAAATACAAATGAGGAGGAGGCCTCTGCAGACTCATGCTTATAGATAAAATCCTCTGATAACACTTAATACTGTGTCAGTAAAAAGGTGTCATTACAAAACTATACTTCCTAAAGGTCAGTGGTCTTTAAACAGTGGTCATTGAAGTGATTAAGCAATTAAAACTGGTGAAAGGTTGCATTTGATGAAGTTACCTGTTTAAAATAACTTTCAATTTTCCCTCTGTATAACTGAATAATATAAGGTTATAGAATTCCATTTTACAGTGTGTTTATTTCATACCAAATATAAAAGATTTTATGAGTGCAAATCACAGCTGAGCAGCATTCCAAGGTGAATTTAAGAAAGATATACTGGGGAATAAATAGAGGAAATCCATACAGGAATAAAAATGGATTTGATATGAAAAATGTCTGGTAAATTTAATTTAAATGATAGAGAACCCTGTGCTTCATTCATGACCCCAATCCTCCCCCACTCACCTCCACTGGGAATCTCCTGTTGTTGATACTGTGTTCGGAGCCAGCTAACCCGCTCTGGCCCCAGTGGAACTCCACCTTCTCAGCTTTGAAGCGGCCTGGCAGCCCTGCACCTCTGACGAAGTAATCGTCCCTCAGCAGGATGGCCACTGAAAAAAAAAACAGAATGAGCTGGCTTGGACCCCCAGAACACTGAGACAGACAACAGCATACCGCTGAGAGAGCAAACGCAAACAAACACGTACGTATCACCTGCCTCCAGCGCATTCACTCTTTTCAAAGTTACACCCGAAGTTGCATCTTGAAAGCTGTCTCCTCCACCATTTAAAATGGATTCTTGATGTTTTCTTTTAGTTTTTTTTTTCTTCAAAACATATTGAAAAAAAGTTTTTTAGAGTTCTTAAACCATGTTTAGAGATACCCCTGATTTTGTACTGGTAGCGTGATACATGAGGGCTCTTCTCCCATTCTGGAAGGTCAAGGGATCGATTCCTGAGGCTGGCAGGGAACCCTTACCACCGCTGGGCCCTGGAGCAAGGCCTTTACCTCAGCCGCTTCACGGATGCTGGATGCTGTCTGGCCCTGCTCTGTGACCCTGCGCCCTGTTCCCAAAGCATGTGCTAATTTCCTTAAATTGATGTAAAAATTATTGATTTCCACAACTAAATTTTGGATAAGAGTAATATGATTTGTTCTCTTTCTGTATTCAGTAAGCACTCGTAGTAATCAAGTACTCTACTATACTTTTGAACTAAACTGAACTATACTTACTACAATAAATTCATCAGTCATTCATGGCCAAGTAGTCCTTTAAGTCCATTTATGATGCCCTTTGTATTGAAGCCTTCTTCAAAAACATATAAAGATGTCAACTTCTGCAATATATTAAAGCCCAAGTTAAGCTAGATACATCTGCCAAAACAGTATCCCTCACCAAAGGAACACTGAAGTGATTTATTAGAAAAATATGACATGACTTAATTGAAGACATAGTCTCTAGAATATATTTGATGTCAACTTCAATTTATGAAAGATAAAAGAACAATCTTTAGGGAAAAGCTTAGTTAAATATTTTTGTGCAAAGGGATGCAATGACACTAAAGAGAAATTACTATACTGGGGAATGTGATTTTGTGGTTTAAAAACAAATTGGTTCTATCATGGGAATAGAATAACATCTTAGGGGTCGTGCTGCAATGTCATCCATAAAAATCTGCATTAATAGTAAGAATTAAATGTAAATGTTTTATTCCATCTCTGCTTTAGAAATTGTTTCCTTGTTTTCAAATTTCCAGTTATTTTCTGATATAACGACTCTTGTTGTAAAGGTTGAGATAAAGTGGCACCCGTTTAATTTTTCATGGCCTTCATGAAGTTGGTCTCAAGGTTGTGACTGCTGAAATTCCAGCGAGCAGTCGCCTGGTCAGCATCGGATTCCCCCTTAACAATGAGGGGAGTATGACGCGGGAGTAAGCTTTCCTCTAAGCATGATCAGAGAAAGCAGGAGGAACCAAAGAACCATAATCAGAAAAGACCGTGAACCACCACTCTCAAGCAGAAGACTAAAAATTAGCTTTAGACTATCCACGGTGACAGGTAGCGAAAAAGAGTACATAGTGTGCAGCATATGGAGGGGAGAGATCTGCAGCTAAGCTACTCTGGTTGCCACGGAAGCAGGATGCAAGAGGCAGGTTGAACTGCCACCGCCTATCACTGGTGCAGCTTCCCGACGATGCTCATTTCAGCCAGCCCTGCAACCCACAGAAGCAGCCCCATGCACACAGGCCCCTTGCATTAATCAGTGGTCCCGTCTATTTGTGCCGACGTGGAGGTGGAGAGGTAATCCTGCGCCTGATACAGTCTGGCCCAGGGAGTTTCATTAGTGAAGCTAGCCTGTGTCTCGTTGAGTGAACAGGAGAGCAGGAATTAGAAGCTTAGCCAAGAGGACTTGAGCAGAAACCTAGAAAAACAGCAGCCCCTATGAAAATAAACCCTCAGTAAATGCAATTTTTTTTTCTCTCTTCATAAGAATTTGCTTGAACGCTATGTTTGTCAGGAGAAGAGATTGCCAAGAAATGTCACGTTCAAGAAAGCATCAGAGGATACACCTTCATAATATTTAAATTACTTGTTAAATGTGGATATCAGATTAGAAAATGGGGAGAGGAGTATATGTGGCTTGACAGTCCAAAATGAATGAATAATAAACAATTAATGAATGAATGCAAATAAATTTCAATTACCTCGCGTCCCTTTGGATACCCTGTATTACAGAGTTACATGGCATCCAATTTGTATAAACACTGTACACATGAAGTCCTTATTTCACAGGTCTACCTACAATTAGGCAAATTACTCAATGCAACTAACACAACTATTATTATTTTTCTGAAAGGCAGATCAATAGATTGTTTACTAATGCACTACAAACTCAATACAAAGTGGTATTTTGGAGCATTTTAAAAATGAATGTTTATTTTGTAAAAAGCAGAAAGATAGAATAGTTGCCTGAGTTGAATTATTGTCTGTAGCTTTTTATGTTAATATGGCGATACATCTCACCGGTTTTTCCAGTGTTTTTCATGGAGGTTTTGTTGGACGATTCAATTTGAAACCCATCCAGCGTGAGTTCTTGATATGTTATGGAAACCTGTGCATCCCCATCATTGATGTTGATGGGAGACTGATTCCTCCCTCGGCATTCTGGGTATGCAGAGGCCCAGCTGTCAGGCCCGTACGTCCCTGTAAGAAAAAAGCATCAAAAAAAGAAGTTACTCATCTGAAACAGCCAGACACATCCGCTAGGACACCATCTGGCCCCTCACCATCTCAGCTCCTGCATGTGCCCTCTCACTCCAAATAAAGATTCAATAACCTTTTGCCTGGGATTTCAAAACTAATTTGTCAACAGTTTTTTTTGGTGGTCGGCCTGCAGAATTCCTGGGAGCTCAGTAATGTCTTTTCATTAAACGTGGTGGAATCTCTTCCCCTTGTTCCTCATACTTTATAGGGCATATTGATCTGCCGAAGTCTGGAGTTAACACAGAATCATATGCTACGGTCATGGGGATGTCAGGCTCATTATACGCCCAGCCGAACAGCCCTTCACTGCATGGATAATTTGGATGATAATGAGTAATATGGAATATGAAATGTACCACCATATTCAGCGGTAATGCATGATGAATGCAGAAATGTTCCTTGGTGAACAGCTCTCGGCCTAAACACATCTAATGCATTACCGCTGCACATATATATATACCCACACATACACAATAATATATACATTTATATTTATATATAAATATAAGCTGAGAAATAACCCAGGTTGTATGACCTTTGAAACACCCCACTAAAAGTAGATTTTTGATTTTTAAATATGATCGATATAAATGGTCTTGAATAGCCAGAGGTATGGGCAGTACACTGAGTTTTGGAAGGGGCACCATTCATCAACACATTAATGTACCCTGTGACCATCTGCCGGCACTGTCATAGCAGCAGGTGTCAAATTACCAGGTGAACATTCAGGTGTCGGGTGTCATGCTTGATAGCCATGACATGAAGACACGCTGTGCGGCGCCTGATAAGAGGGCCACGCGGCGCGCCCGGCCGTGTAGAGCGCCTCGCTCTGCGCTCTCTGCCGTCCGCGGAGCTGACGGACACAGCGGCAGCCCCGTCTCAGCTCATCTTATGGTCGTTCATTAGAGCGCTAACCCTGTACTGCATCGGAATCCGCCCACCGGCGTGCCAAGGTCAGCTGCCAGGGCGGACGGCGGTTATGGGAGAGTGGCGTGAAGAATCGGCCTCCGCAGGAGTGACGGACACACTGACGCACACTCCCCACCGAAGACGACCTCGTCTGCTTATGCTCTGCCATTCCACAGCCCCACGTAAACTGCAAGAGAACGTGCGGCACCTGAATCACACGCTTCATTTGAAAACAGCAGGGTACTGGCTGGTGAGGAGGCAGGGGAGATAACCAGGCAATCTTCTCATCAGCTGAATATGGGGGTGGAGTTCTTGTTTAGATTAATATTGTGTTATAGTGAAGTACTCATCCTGTTTGCTCAACTAGGCTGTGTGTGGCAGTTCATTTCCATTGGTAAAAACACAAAACAATTACATTTTTCCAAATTATTTTTTCCTAAACATCAATATCCAATTTTTACCATTTTACGTAAAACTGGCGATTGCGATTTTCACCAGTTTCAAATCTATTTTTGTGTGTATCGTCAACAACACTGTTTACAATACATACAAAATTACTAAGAATGAGCAAAATGAGAAAAATAAATGTCTCCAAGTTGAAAATTAATTTCTCTAAGTAAATTGTTTTTTAAATGCTTATCACTGCCTACTTACCCTGGACAATGTCAGGAAGAGCCTGGAGCCCGTCCCAGTCAATATAAGACAGAAGGTAGAGGGACACCCTGGACAGGATGTCCATTCATCACAGGCGCATAGCAGCGCTCACACACATCCACACACACCAGGGGCAATTCAGAGATGCCGATTAACCAAGCTGCATGGCCTTCGACTGAGCAGAAAGCAGAACATCTCCAAACAGATGCAGCAAAAGTGAGACATGAACTCTGGGGGTTTGAGGTAACAGTACTACGCAGAAAGCCACCATAACACTCACGTGAAAAAGATTTTTACGTTGCCAGCTATGCTGCTAAGTGCTGCCATTGTTGCTTTTCCAAGACAAATAAGCAGGATTTAATGACAGTAGCACATTAACCCGGAAACACAGGCAGAAAATGTTACCTTCATCATTTCATGGCAATCCTTGCAGAAACACAAATAATTTAATTGAACTAAGATTTACCAAGCATTTCATTACTACTTAATATTGGTACTTTGCATTTTTTATGTATTATCCTTTGTGCTAGAGAAAAGAATGTGATGAAATAAAACAATATAAAGGAAATAAAATGATTATACAATCTGCTTCATTGTGACACATCATTAATGACAGCATCTTTCCTCACACTAGCTGTAAAATTAGTATCTGTGTTTTATCCAACCGGGGACTTTTCTTTTACTGTAAAAGCACTATAGTAAGTAAAAAGTAATATAACTAGAATGAGGCCCTAGTATCTTTACTACCTTCCATGTCTTCCTGAAAGCCTGTTTTACCCTTGAAGGAACCGGAATGCAAACAAAGAGGTTTTTAATTAAAGCTTTACTTGTCCAGGGAAAACACAATCCACAAATCGGCATTTAATTACATGTTACGAGGATTTAACATCAGAGATATAACCCCAATGGATGCAAAACATTAGTGCACCCAAATGAAAGTTTGCTTCTCAGGCTTCTGTAGCACATTTAATGGAATATCCATCATTACACCTAGTAAAATTCACTGCCTGGTTAATCAGCAGAATTAATGTTAAAAAATCTCTAGTAACATCTCATGTATTGGATTCCAAAGCTATGTTATGGAAACCTCAAGCCCTGACATTAAAAAAACCTGATTAGTCGTGATCATTCATGTGCAGTTTCAGAAGATATGGACTCACATCTGTACTTAAGTGATTAAATTAAAAACAAAGCGAATTCAACATAAAATGTCATTACCACAGAGGCTCTTAAAAATGTCCTTTTATGGAAGAAATAAAAATGCACGAACTGGCATCATTTGGCATAATCAGCTGTCAATACAATGAAGGCCCCTCATATTTCACAATCCTTCATCATGAAGGAAATGTCACCTTTGAAAGCTTAAGTACAGGTGAACAGCACATCTAAAACATGACATTTATGTGATCACCGTATGCAGATCATAGGCACTTATCAGAAATTAATCCCATCAGTCTTAAGGCATTCATGCTCTTTTGTTAAAATGCCTCGGCTCAGCTACGAGGGAGTTTGGTCCAGGCGCTTTTAAACTTTAAAAATCCAAGCCTGGATGACAAAGTCCATCTGTTCCCTTGTCACAGAGAGACAGGTCTCAGTGGGCAGACAGTCAGCAGGAACGGCAGCATGGCCTTTTTTTAACTAAACCACATTCAGGTATAGCAATCAAAATTTTAATCAGACTTCAAAACCGAGCTCACTGCCTGCTTCAAAAGAATACACTTAGAAGGGGAGCTGCAGCTTAGATTCTCATGTCCTTTATTCTCAGACTAAAACAGGCTTCCTATTGTACTGAAAAGGTATTTTTTTCCTTGCTGCCTTTTTAATTTTTGTTTGAATTTTTCCACTTAGCATTTTTTAAGACATGCTGTGAATGCATTTTGGTCCTTATCTTATTGTAAACCTTAAAAAAGCATTGGGCATAGAATACAACAAGGAAATGCCATTATTACATTATTGGTAATTTAGGGCAACAGGTAGCTAAGACGCATAACTAAAAATGATTCTGCTTGGGTGGAGTGGGGGGTGTGGTCTCCTAAGCAGGGGTTTAGCCTGAATACATGGTGCAGAATATCCAGCTGATCATGAGCAGCATTAATGATTTTGAGACGTAAAACACAGATAATCCCGATTGCTGATGTCTATACTTTTAACTTACAGAATTGAGCCTGGGCCTGTTTTTGGTCTGAATACAAAGCCAGTACACAAAGTTAGCTTCGCCAACTCCATTTCCCCATTAAGGATACGCTTCCTTTTGACAGAATCATACTAATATGATTGTAGCCTCTCTCTTAGCAGGGTCTGTATGACTTTACTCGCTACTGTGAGTAGGTAGCTTGTGTAAGTCAATATAATCCTCAGGTTGGAACCACGTTTTTTAAAGGGCATGTGGCCTATTAAAGAATGAATGGAGTCACACAATGAGCGTACAAGCCGTGCCTGCGCACCAAGTGCAAACACTCATGTTCCTGACATGAATTAAGACGTTGCATGTGATTAGCAGGCCAGAGAGACAGTTCTGCGGTCAGCTTCAGCCAGAGAGATGGCTCTGTGGTCAGCTTCAGCCAGGGATGACGGCAGATGCCCCAGGCAGTGTAAGGCACAGCGTAATCACAGGCCACTTTATTAGGTACACCTTGCTAGTACCAGATGACCCCCAGAACTCCCTTAATTCTTCATGGCATAGATTCTAGAGGTGCTTGAAACATTCCTCAGACACTTTGGTCCATGCTGATGTGACATGCACACTCCCTATACCTGATTGCACATACAATATATACTGACTCATTTTGTACATAACATTTCATTTATGTTTGTTTACATTGTAAATGTTTTAGTGGGACAAAGGTCTAAAGGCACATGGAAGCGATAGGGTTTGAATGGTTTTAATGTTACAATATTACTTAATACTTTAAACCAGCCCTTAATTCTAGTCTAAGCAAAGTAAATGAAAATGATCGAATTTTCACCTGAAAATCTTGTTTATGACAGAAAATATGGTATTTCAGTATCCTCCTTTTTTATTTATATTTATCCTCTGGGTAAATATAAATAAAACCTTTAAGCTGGCAATTTTTTTTCTTCTCTCTGTTGATTCAACATTGCATTACAGGAACCTGATTAAGTATTTCATGGCTGCCTTCAGAGGTCATATTCTTGCCTTTATCTCAGTATTTCCGTCTGCTCTTGAAAATAAGAGTTTGAAATAAAAATATAACAAATCACACATTCATATAACACAAAAAGCCACGTTACTTTGCGATTTCTCGGTATGCACATTGCCTTGCTTTCATAAGCGCAGTTGGCAAACTCCCATAAATATTCTGTTGGCGTACGCTATGAAGGGACCCACCCTACTTCCTACATATTTCCTGTCTTTCTTGTGAGTGAAGTGGCATTTCAAGTCCACTCCAAGACTTCAGATCTCAGAGTGCCACCCAACCTGTGCACCCTCCTCTCAAGAGTGAGAACATCACAGATCACACCACAGGTACAAAGTGTACACTCCCAGGAGGAGAATTTCTGGAAGAGTTGAGGTTATGAGGTCAAACTGCATGCCTTTTTGTCAGGTGGAAAAATACAATGAGAGGTTCAGTCACTCTGGGACATTATACACCGGAGTGCATGTAACTGTCAGAACTGCCATTCATGAGAAAAACAATGGCTCCACAATTCTCTCAAATACACTAGGTATTCAAAAACAACAGTGACATTTAAATTCTTCCTGTCATTGTATGGGTGTTTTTATCTTACCGGAAACAACCATCATCAATATTCTTATGAAATTTAACATCAATAGATATCCAGTCTGTATAAAAACTAGTTTATCACTCCACAGGTTATAACAAAATAATCAGCAAGAGCAGTTATCCATAACGGCATATAAGTTTCTCTGTTTTGTTTAAAGACAATGAAAGCCCCTGTCACAGAAGGACAGACCAAAAGTTCAACCAGAGCTGAGACCCAGCATCACGCTGCAGTCAGCGAGGCTCTAGGTCATACATCCATTACACACATCGGCGCTGAGGACGCTCATAGCGGCCCGTACACCAGGCCCAGTCCTCACCCCCTCCATTTGGCATGGAAGTTGTACACTGAGGGGGAGACCCTTGATGGCATTAATTGTCTGTTCCCGACAGTGAAAAAACATAGGGAGGGATAAAATGAAAAAGGTCAACACCACCCTCAAATCTCTTTCAAAGAAAGAAAAAAAGCATACTTCCCCGAAGAGGAATTTCAGATCTATGCTTTACATTTCGTGTGGGTTCTTTATACAGTCCATGAACAGATGTTGTGCTGCTTACAAATAGGACAGAACACATACCTATAAATATACTTACACGTTACCTTATGTGTAGTTCAGAGCTGACTAATAAAAAGCAAAGCTTTTCTTCAAGGTTGCAAAATATATTACATTTGGAGGTTTAAATTTCATCAGCGGTGTAATCAGTTCCATTTCCTGCCAATTCCTGTCTGCTCCTGTGCATTGCTATTGAGTGGAGAGTGAATTGTAGAAAGCTTGACTATTTTCTTTTATACTCTCCAACATGGAAGAGGTACTGAAGGCAGCCAGTGCCTTTAATCATCATTTCGGCGCTGGCAGCAAAGATCCCTCTGGTGTATGTGTTTGGAGGGAGGTGACCCAGCATTTACCTAAGTAGCACAGCCCAGTTATATATATTTATGTGTGAACAGTCTCGTTTGTTGACAGTCTGAAAGCAATAATCACAGAAATTATAATTCTATAATAAATAAGCAGCTGACTCAAATTGAATTTAATATCACACACGTAATACTAGATATGAAGTTTTATTCTGGCTTTGATTCATTAAAGACATCCACCCATCAATTTATCCAGAACTGATAATTAAACTGCCAAAATGACATTTAACACACTTACATAAGAGGTGACTGTGTTACTCCTGATTTTAGAAACCGTACTGTACTTTGCAATGGTGCACATGTAACATGTCCTATACGAGTCTGTAAGTCTGATTAATAGAGTTTGACCAAAAAAAAAACAATGAAAAAAAAAAAACGTATAGTTTGGACGTACTGTTGTGCTGCACATCTCAGTAATAATGCCTGTTCTGTGTTCTCCCTACACAAAATCATAGGAGGCTGAGCCTCCGTTTCCCAACTCCTAATTGCATCCATAATGTCAAAAACCTTTCCTAATGTTGAAATTTTGCAGGGAGACAGACTTCAAAGAAGCATATTTCATTACTGGGAGGAGGCAAACAAAACAAAGACTGGGGTGAACATACTGCTCACCTTTCTACAGCTCTGATGAGGCAATGAGTGCAATCAGGTCCAGCTAGATTTCATTAATAGTGAAAAAAGATATCCGAATATTGCAAGAATATAAATATATAAATGCAGCAATCAACATGAGAAGGAACAGGCTATTTCAGAATTTTTGGAAAAGCTTCAACCAGCGTAAAATGCAAATCCTGTGCTGATAACCCATTAGGAATCAGATTAATTCCCATTTACCAATATTAGGATCATTAGGACCATCAAAGGAACAGTGAGACAGATCATGGATGAGATATGAATAGTTTATTGGTAATCTGATAAGTGACTTTTTTTTTTTTTTGCAAATGTGTATGGAAGTAAATCTGTGTCATTAGAATTTGAATTTTATATGCCACTGAAATTCTAACATTGAATATTTATGCATTGGAAATATGCATCGGAAATTCGAT
>JAODLC010000113.1:25036194-25054202 GCA_026781145.1 Hippopotamyrus pictus
ATGCATAAATATTCAATGTTAGAATTTCAGTGGCATATAAAATTCAAATTCTGATGACACAGATTTACTTCCATAAATGTGATCATTACACTTTTTTTCTGTCGTATTTTCCAACTTGACTATGAGGGAAGCAAGACTGCAAGGCTACAGGAAGGCTGATGAACACAACCGGCAGCAACCATAGGGTCATACCACAAGTGTTAATACAAGGAAGGATTTTGCATTATGCACTCTTGATATGTCCTTCACATGATCATTAACGTTTATAATCAATAAATATCAAGCCATATAAATATAGAAACTTAAACTTGTAAGCATCACATAGCTACAGTGGATACTATTGTTTCCTGAAACCTCAAGGATTGTAGCGTGAAACAGCTGCAGCTCAGGCTTTGCAGGATTTGCATGTTCTCATATTTTAGGTGTTAGGTAACGGTTTTATTTTTCATGATCTGTGATTCTAGCCTCAAGGCAGCTAAACGATCATCAGATTCATCTTTGGTGGTATACAGGCAAAGACCTCGAGACTGTCAACATCCAGATATGTGACTAGATGCTGCTGGAATGACAATGATGAATTTATCAACTGAATGAATCGCCATGGAAGGAAATACTATATAAGACATCTTTTTAAGTTACGCAGATTTTTAAGGTTTCTTTCTTTCTCTGTAGTATTACGTTCTGTGATTTTTGCGTGCTATCAAAGCATGGACTGTACATATAACAGTAACAGCCAATGAAGAATCCAACAGTTAGGGGCCACAGTTTGTATTTGTCCAAACTAAAACACCATCAGCAGGAGCAATAAAAGACACATAAGAATAATTGTTTGATGAGGTATCTAGGAAACAGTAAAAGTAATGTAAATGATGTGCTTAGAAATATATGATTATTTCAAGACAGAAATCAAGTTTTAAAATAAAAAAATACAGATTTAATGGTAGCATAAGAATAATAATTTGAATAAGATGCATAACATTGGAACATACTGACAAAAAAAATAAAATTAATCAATATACAAAATGGTATGAACATGACAGAAGACAATTTTAGATAAAGATGACTCAATTGCATGGCGTGGGAAAATCCAGCCAAAAAGAAAACAAAGGATATGCAGTTCATGAATATTCAATTCTGTCTTTTAGTGAAAGCGAAAGCAAGCTTAGTTGGATGATTACACAGGAAAAAAAACCTTGCGGCTGACAGCAAACTTTAGAGAGGCCAAAAGACCAGGAGGGGTGAACAGTAATGAAGTACATTTACTTGAGTACTGTACTTAAATACATTTTTCAAGCTTCTGTACTTTACTTAAATATCAGATATTTTGGAAACTTATGACTTTTACGCCACTACATCTGAAAGACAAATGTACTTTTGACTCCACTATATTTCAAGGAAGGTTCTCATTACTCATCATTCTGAAGCATAGCTTTAAAGTTAGTGGAAAATTTTTCTTTTCTAAAATGTGATTGGCCGTATTATGTTTGTCACAGGAGAAAAACAAGTCACAGCAAACAGCTCCTATGCTGTCAGTCAAGTTGCTGTTGGGCAGTTCTATAGGTGTCTTACTGGGTTGGTTGTTTTATTTATTTCTGTATTTCCTGAGGAAGTTGCATCGACAGCCATGCCACTGTCTGTCTGATGCACATGAAAAAGGTCAACATTCATATCTTTGTGTGGATCATCCATTCATTTCTATGGGAAAAACCCTAATCCCAACTATGAGAACCTTAACCCGTAGACCAGTCCTAACCAGTCAGAACACTACCATTCTGTTTTGTGTGGGTGGGGTGGGGAGGTATTAAATAATAATAAAAAAAAAAGATAAAGAAATTCAATTAGATTCAATTGTGTTTTTATAGTTGTTGTATCATATTCCACAAGATTTTTATTCTACAGGTTCTACTAGCAAGTGCATTCAGCAGGTTGTTTAAGAGTCATGATGTTCTGTTACAAATGCATTGTGGCAAAAATACAGCAATAGCATTGACATTAAAAAGAGAATGAACTTCTTAATACTTTAGTATTTAAATCAAGAGGTACTATAACTCGAGTAAAAATTTGACTGAATGACTTTCACTTGTATTGGAATAACATTTGACCAGAAGTATCTGTACTGTGACACAAGTAATGGAGTTGTGTACTTTGTTCACCTCTGAAGACCAGTGAAGCAAAACTTGGATAGTCCTGTCTAAGAACAAATATAAAATTGAATTTATAATTTACTGAGGTCAATAGAGATATCATGGCACAAAGCAGAATGTAGCTCTCTAAGGCTGATTTTCATGACATTTTTGTGTGTTCATGCAATATTCCACTAGTTTAAATATATAAACAAGGTCTGTGCCTCAGATTTAATACTTGGTAGACACTCATGAAAATAAAGCAGTCAGAAACAAACAGGCACACAAATTTAACAGCTGCCATTTTTACATGCTGGTGCCTAAATGACCACTAACTGTACAGACTGACAGGAAAGGCCAAAGTGACAGTAAACAGTCAAGTCAAAGTCACTGATTATTTTAGCAATTAATAGTTATACTAGCAGAACACATACTTAGATTTTTTTTATAAAATAGTTTTACATCTTTTTCTCTATGCAACAAATAAATTAATAAATGAAAAAGTATACATTCCATAAAAAATCCATTATTCACAACCACATTATTACGGAACAGGATTAGGGCCACCATGAAAATATTATTTGAATTCTGACTTTTTTTTTCAGAATTCTGACTTTTTTTCTTAATTTAGAATTCTGAGATTAAAGTCAGAATTCAAATAATATTTTCATGGTGGCCCTAATCCTCTTCCGTACCATTTTTGAACTTTGAATTAATGACAATGTGAGAAATCTAGCTCATGAACCAACCTAAGGATTTCACTTGTATTCTGCCTTGTATTCAAGTTAGAGTGAATGACGTAAGTCAAAAAAGCAAAATGCGAAGAACAACAAATGACAAGCCATTTGTTAGACAAGCATCAGTGCAATTAAGATTAATTAATAACTAGTGATAATTTACAGGAATAAATGTACAAAATGAACCCCATAAAATTAATTTGACACAATAATGCTTTAATAATCATCTTTTACTCATTTTATCATGAATTTCCTGTAGTATTATTGTGATGTGTGTGTGTGTATGTGTGCGCACAAATGGGTTATGTATATATTACATTGTGAAAACTTTTGGTCCCCACAATGTGATAAAAACCTGATATTTTTATATTGTGAGGACAAATTTTTTGGTCCCCACAAGGGGAAAATCAATTTTACAACAATTTGAGAATCAAAAAATTGAAAATGCCAGAAGTCTTGTATTTTGTTTGAATATTTAGGGTTAAGGTTTGGGTTGGGTAGGGGTTAAGATTGTCATAGTTGGGATTATGGATATGCCCTTAGAAATGACTGGAGGGTCCCCACAAAGATATAGATGCCTAACCTGTATGTGTGTGTGTGTGTGGCGGGGTGGGGAGGGGGGGGGTGTTATTATTATGGCCTATCCCATAAAAATTATAACTATCACAATATTCACTCCTTAAAATGGATATGATGTTAGGTTAATATAGAGTTATGAGAAAACAAGAAAGAGTTTATTGTTTGAGTCAAAGACAGGCCAACATACTGGTTGATGTGTTTAAATGTAAATGTTTACTGTTTATTATTGTTATTCACGTAATACTACACTATGGTAGCTGCATATTAAAAGAAGTATACAAATACAATGTCATAGGCATTTAACTTAATGCTGCCCTCAGCTTCAGGGTAATTTAAATAAATCACATGCTTATTTTGAGTGCTTTTTTTCATTATGCATATTAAAGGAGATAATGATGCTGTAAATATAGGACAAGGGCAATCACAAGCAGTCAACCTGAAAGCTCCTTCTGTGTCCTATCTTAGATCCAAGTTCATCTGAACAAGTTTAAAATTAACAGCTGGGCTGTCCTGGAAAACCATACTGAGTAATCTGTGATCCAGTGCGCCAAATGAGTTGCTCAGCAAAGAACAGAATGCCTGTATCTGAACCTAGTGACATCTGAAATTAATGTTTAACATGGAGGTGTCAAACCACAGTCCTGGGGGGCCGCAGCCCTGTGTAGCTTAGTTCTTTCCCTGTTCCGCCACAAATGATTCAGCTCAAGAGCTGTGTGGTAATTAGAACAAGGAGTTGAATCAGGTGTGTTAAATGAGGGTGAACCAAAAACTGAAGGCAGGGGGGTGCTATCAAAGGTGGAGACCAGTTGTAAAAGAATTGTGTCCTGGGTAAGGGAATGTTTTCCTCCTCTTTCATTTTCAGCTTCCAGAACACAGGGGTTGACTTCTTATGCAATCAGCTTGTTCCAGTTTTTGATTTTCTCTAAAAGATTTGCTGACATAATACCTCTTCTTACCATACATTAGTGTTATGTACAAGGTATACTTTGAAATTAAAAATCTCCTTCAGAGAAATCTGAAAAGCATATGAAATGTGAAGGTTTTTTCAATCAGTAGACAGTAAAAAGCATCAATGCTTCATCAATCCGATCCCTTAGGAAAGCTGATGCTATTTCTGCAAAGCACTGACTGCTTGGGAAAATGTGATTCCAATTAACTTGCTCAGAAGCATATTAATATTAATCGGTCTGATTTTCTGGCTTACAGACAGTTGTTTAAATACACTTGCAGCTAAAATAGGGAAATTCTCACTTATTACCAGCTTCATGATAATTATTTAGCTAAGACCGTTGTCCTGCCTTGTTAACTGCTACATGGTACTGAACAAAAAAATAAAGAACACTGGTCCAAAATATGATCCTCTCAGTTCAGATTCTGTGAATTGTCACATTTCTGTACTTGGCTTTCAAAGAAACTCGTTCAATTTTATGCAATATTTAAAGCTTCATGCAATTAATTTACTCCCACAATCAGAAGCCACAGACTCTGCCTGATGCACATTTCAAATTAAAATGAGGAGACATCAGCATTTCACTTGTCAAATGTGACCACTTTTAACAGGAAATGCGCAATACTGAAATTCAATTTTGCTATTGTTTAGTAGTCTAAGTAAGTAGGTGGCGGACATTAAAGGAAGAGCGGCAGGTAATAAGAGAGATTAGCATTCCATTTTCATATCTGCCAAGTCACAAATCAAAATACACAAGCTGGCATCCATTTTAATAGAACTTTGAGGAAGTCATATTTAATAATGACTTTAGTTTACGTAATTTCTATGTATGTTTGCACCTGTAACCTCATTCTACAATGACAAAAAAGGCCTTTACACTAACACTCTTTCGTCAGCTTTGTTTGAACCCTTTTTCAAACAAATTTTAATTGCTTAAAATATTAAAATAGTGTTTTTTACAGCTTCTTTTGCCAAGTTAAATCAAGGTTATATTTTGTGAATACGGCTTAATGATACAACATCAAACACTGAATACACAAAACAGAATGTTTATTGATTGAACAGACTACTAAAAACAATACTTTGTGTTTCTTTTATTCGTTGAACAAAGGAGATCAGAGATCAGATAAAGGATACTTGAGATTATTTGCCAAATGAAGGACGCTCCACATACTTTCAAGCAGCACTGTATGAGCTTGGTTGTATTTAAAATGTTCGTTTCAGGCTGAGCCTCTGCTCCCTTCATCTTGGTGCACAACCCCCTCTAATTAAGTGTCCGTAATCCAAGCTTCCATTCAAGCAGCACAGACAAGTGTTTAAAGAATTTCAAGTTCTCATTACTGTTACTTTACTCATTTATAAAGCTAAAACTTTTATGAGTCGTAATGGGTTAAGCTGGAAACTGAGCTACACGGGTCACCATGAATAGGGATATTTTTACTATAAATAATGTAGGAAGAGGAACGAAGGCCGGTCAGTCCTATAGGTGACATGGGCGGCCGCCTAGGGCGCCAACTTCTGAGGGGACGCCAACCTATCAGCCAATTTCCTGGGACAGGGGGTGCCAGCAGTGATGTGAGAGTAGGTACGTGAATGAGAGAAAGTCATAGAGAAATCAGGTAAAAGTGATGCTACAAAAAATGTGGGCAGGAAAAAACAGCAATTCGGGCATCTGAGAGAGTGAAGGTACAAATTAAAGTTGACTGTCAGATTTTTTTAAAAGGGGACAGTAAGGTTTGGTATGCTAGTCATACCGGCTAGAACCTTTGACGCACAATGGCTCGAAGATGCCCGTCAAGTGGACAAGACACAGCTCTTCTAGGAGCCCAAATGCCACATCCATAATCCGCTTGCCATTTCAGATCAAACCTGAGTGTGTAGCGGGTGAAGCCTCCTCAGATCCCTGACAGCTCCTTCTCAGTCCTGCCTTCAACAAGCTTTTTGCTTCATAGGGTTATAAATCATAAGGTCTGGAGATAATGTTTCTGTCACTTTCCAGTTTCTCCCTTGAATAAATTGATTATAATATGAGCTCTTCTAACCTTAACATTCTGTCTCACTGCACTTTGAAGCTTCACCTCCACTTATAATATACTTGAGCCTATTTAAGCTTGGTAAGACTTATTTTAGGAATGAAGGACCTGAGTCTCTTTAAGATGACTACTGTCCATTGGCTTATGTAGTAATCAAAATGAATTAGAAATTAGCAAGAACTGTATCGGTATTTATCTCTCTCTCTCTCTCTCTCTTTTTGCTTCTGTCTCTGATATATATGATTAATATCTGGCATCATACATGTCACATACCTACTGTGATTCCATGAAAGAAAATACAAAATAAATTTTAAATGAAGCCTTTATTCCCATCACAGATGTGATGTTGTCACAGTCATGCTAACACGTGTTTTAACTTAGAGAGACCACTGCGGCAGCGGCAGTCTATAGAGGATGGCCTCAAGGTGACTTCCCCAGCACACTCGTCTTTCCTTCTCCCAAACCAAAAAAAAAAAATAACAAATCTTTTTATTGACCAAGAAAAGGTTAAAAAATGCAAAACCTTTTTAAACAGTCGACAGAGTGAAAGGCATGCCATTATGCCTTGTCAGAGCTTTCAAAACATCCCTGAAACAGACTGGAACAAGCAAGTCATCAGCAGTCAAAGACTTTCTTTTTTTTCTTCCCTTTCCCCCTCCATAATTAATTTTTCAGCTTGGCAAGATGACAGACAGCAGCTGACAGAGCCGTCCCAAAGCAGACCCCCTCTCCTTGCAGAAATGCGAAAGACTCCAGGAGGACAACACACAGGTCCTCTTCCTCGACTCAGAAAAAAGTGCCTTGTTTGTCCTTTATGAATAAAAAAGGCAGTGAAGAACTGAAACACTCGTTAAAAGCCAGATATATTTATAAATGCTGAGCGTCTCAAATGCAGAGTCACAGAAACATACAGAAATCCTGAAAGGTTATCCTCTTCCTGTCAGTTCTATACAATTATCTCTATGTAGCTGCTTAAACCCAAAAGCAAATTTTGGCAATGGAATTCCTAAGGTCATGACCAACTTCAAACAGAAGAAAGCCCCATAGTTTTTTTTCAGGTATGGTGACAGGCAGGTTCCCCACTGGGATCACTGGTGTTAATCGGACTTTCATCTTAAATGGTATGAAAAATTAGCATGAAATGACAATTCAATGAAATATACCTAAAATATTGCTCACAGCAAAGTGTTTAGCATGTACGATTATGAAATATCCATTTTATCTAAACCATATACCTTCACATGCACGTAGGGGATTGAGTTCATTCTCACTCTCTCACAGATGCTGAGAGACCGAAAGTCTATCTATGAATGACTCACACAATCTTCCATGACCTCTCTGTCTTCTGCCCTTCTCAGGCACTTCACAGAAAAGCTCAAACAAACAAACTTTTGACAGAGATCATACACAGTCCAGGATTTCCTATTGTATAAGATATGATGCAAGAATACTAATGTCATTTGGGTCAAATATTCTGTCTGAAGATCTCTGAGCAATAGGACAAGCGCCTGCTTGGTATAAGAGCCGTATGAATTCAAAGGCTGTCTCCTTTATTACATCTAGCTTCCAATGAGCTGGTACCAAAAAAAAGGATCCAGCACAAAATTAGAGCAGTATTCCTATAATTTTAATAAAATTGCATTTCAAAACTACACATTTCACTTTAAACAGGTCACGACACAAGTTTTTCTGAAACTGACATCAAAAAAATTCAAATACATATTTTAGGCAGGGCTGTCATTACACCTATTTTAGGGGGGCTTTAGCCCCCTCAAATAAATGTTTATTTATTGGTTTAAATCATGAATGGCTTCTATATTTTTGGCATTCCCCCCCCCCCAGTAGAGACTCAGCCCCCCCATCCATTCATCTCTAACTAAGCCCCTGATTTTAAGTAATTTTATGTAGTCACTATAATACTGAAGACATTTCTGTTCAAAAAGAACAGCCTTGTCCCCAGAGCACTAATTATTGAATAAGAATTCCCAGCCTGAATGAGCGTATTTACAAAAAAACATACATATGTGATACAGCTAATAAACAACCAGCAAGCTCTGCAGACACGAAGGACTGAGAAGCAAGCGTTCGCTCCTGGAATGAAGGAATTAATCTGTGGGATAAACACTGCTGCTCATCCAGCCAACAGGACCCTGACAGCAGCATGGTGGCCCTGTCATTTCCGTTTTGTTCCACGGGAGAGGATGCAGGAGAAAAACACTGCTTGGCAGGTTCCACCAAACAAAAAGCTGGCCAAATTAGATACCACACAAGATGAAGATGCTAGTTCAAGCCCTATTTTTTCCTCTAATGCTCCCTGCTTTTCTAAGTAGTTAAAACAGAGAGACAAATTGATTCGAATTTTACGTATCTTAATCCATGCATGGCTTAATTGATTAATCAATTGGCAGCTGGGCAGCCCACTAGACACCTGAGCCCAAATTTAAGCAGCACAAACTATTTTGTAAAGATTTATGATAAAACTTCACATAAATTTTTCCCCGGCAGCCCATTTGTAAAAAGTATTAAATAAGACATTTGCATATTTGAGGGTAGTAAACTCACCACAGAGAATAATGTCTCTTGGATGTCTAACCACTGATTAACCTCAGTTTTCCAAAGAAGGTATTAGGGAGGACAATTGGGTGTAAGAAACAGAATAAGTTCACAAAGTTGAAAAACTTGTAATGAAAAATCTTCTCTTATATTCCTTCAAAAGTGTTGCAGATTAGGGAAGATTATTTATTATCAAGGGCACCCTGATGACTCACTGGGTTTGGCCCATACACCTCTAGGATATGTCTTTGATTACTTCCACAGTTTTCTATGAGGGATTTGCATATTCTCATTGTCTTTGCATGCATTTCCTGTGATAGACTGGCATTCAGTCCAGGCTTTCTCCCAGCCTCTGCTTCCTGATACTGGCCCTGCTATCAGATCAGCTCCCTGTTGGACATGCGGTTTGGGCAAATGCATGTATGTAGCTTCAGTTTCGCAGTATTTTTAAGACACGCCAAAGTGAGCACCATGAAAACTGTATAATCCCTGATATCCCCATAGCCTAATTTAGACAGGAGTTAATATTCTGATTATTTCGTGATTTTCAGGCATTGTTCACACATTACATCAAGTTGGAGTCAAGTGGCTTGAGTGCAGGAGTTTGTATCATTACAAAAGAGCCTGGCTGCACAAATTCTGGAATTATTCAGTGATGGCATAACACCTTAATACTTAAACACCATATGTTGAATTCCAAGGGAAAAATTTGCTTGGATGCTAATTACACTGATGAGCAAAAATGACAAGCTGCCAATATGTTTGCTTTAGATCCTGAACTGTAAGGCATCCAGGGAGTCTCCTTGGTAGCGCTTTGCGTGCTGAACTTGCCATCACGTCAGAGGACTTGTCACAGTGCTATCCGATCGTTACATCTCAGCAACTCCGTTTACAGACAGTTCCCCTCTCAAAACAAAGTTATCAAGTCATAAATATTTGACACAAGCTATGATTATTGCTGCAACTGAGGAGATTTTGTGTCTCCTCAATGAAAGGTTGTATGCCTGTCAAGATCTCAAGTCAAGTCATTCTGAAGTCATTTAAGGGATCATTTACTGCCCCCCTGTCATACAGAATTACGATGAATAACACAAATGACCTATCCAACGGGTACATTAAAAAATCCATACATTATTATGTGTACAGACACATTTACATGTAATACCATGTGTTTCAGGAGAAGACTGTAGACAATAATAAGCAAAAATGACATCCTAATAAAGCAATTCACTGATTGAAATGTGTGGCAGTGCAGAAGGATGGATCAAACAACATTGAGAAGGAAAAGGTAATAATTGTGCTTTTTGTTTAAGCAGCAACTCAAATGGTCAAAGTCACACTACACCAACTGATGAGGGGAAGCTTCCAGCATCATAACATACAAATTAATATAACAATGCAATGGGAAATCTAAGATAAACTGCATGTGCATACAGGGTTTTATGTTTAAATATAATACTTAATCCTACCACTTTGTAATTAAACTGCAACTCATTTTAAAGCTTCTTTTTCCTCCAGGAAACTGCTGAATTATCCATAAAGCCAATCGTTTAGGGTACAGCAGTACTGCCTTTTCCCAGACTTTGCCCCGTGAGGTGCGAGTCCCACTCTGCCACCTGTCAGCCCAGTGCAGCCTCACCTTCCGTACACACACCGCGCTCATACACGCCAACTTCCATGGTTTTCCCAAGAGGCACGTGGTTTCATTTGCTCCACGGCCGTGAAATTAGTTTCTCACGGTTTGTGAGTTCAATAAAAACACAGACATTTGTGTCTCCACGTCTCGCACGGGAATTCCCTTAGATTACAGGTTTAAAAGATGTCATGCAGCCCTGTGGTTGACAGATTTTTCCTCAAAATTTCATATTTGTCAAAAATTTCAGCGGTTGATCTCACGGATGAGTGTTTGATTTGGCTGAGACATATGAAAGCTGCATTATACTTTTTAATTTAATAGCGTAAAGTTTTTCACCCATTTATACAACTGAATATTATTTACTGGAGCAATCCAGGTTAAGTACCCTTCTCAAGAGTACAACAGCAGACAGAACCCATCTTAGGATGTCATGTAAACGTCCTTAAACACAACATGCCCAAATTGCTATTTACCTGTTATTAGTGTAATTAATTTTACTGGCAAAAAGACATCTTTATTAATGATTGCTGAAGTATTTACTTGTTGCAAAAAATATGAGTATCTAATGCTAACGTGTTTAGTTTACAAATGACTGTAGGGAGCAAAATCTGGAATTTTTTGATGAATTATTTTAAGCGTGACGCTAACTCCCCTAGCAGTCAAGCGGCGGCTAATCAGTCAGTACAGACGTGCCGCTTATTGCCTTGGCTTTGTTCTTGTGCATTTCTATTGTTTCTTCGGTTACTTCATTCTACTGCCAAACTTTAAGTTTCCTTGCTGTGTAAGACATCCACAAAGACCTTTTATCATGTTACCTTGGAAATAAACCCAAGAAAGACATTGTGGGAATGATCATGGCCGAACACAGTGGCTAAATTATGAAAGGCCGACATCTGTGTTAACAAATCTGAAGCAGACAATTACAGTAACAATTCCTGGGTTCTGCGTTAACGGAGCAGGGTGCAATTCACATGTGGAAATGTCACTGGCACGTGAGTGTGTCAGCGATGCGGGTTTGGCTTAATGAATATGTAAATATCAGTGTGTGCATGAAAGCTTAATAGGAACACGACACAGTGACAACTGTACAGGATGTACCACGTGAGTTAAGAAAGGTGGTAACCTCTTATTAGATTATAACAGGGATAGATGTTTATTTAAGAAAAATATATTGTAGTGAAAGTACAAAACATTTGATACATTTGCCATATACCGTTCATCAGCAGTTTTTATGTATACAGGTGTATATGTGTGTGGATTATGTTTATATTATGTTGTAGGACCAAATATTTCCCACAATGTAATGAAAACCTGTTATTTTCAGGTCCCCACAAAGATCTGTGAATGCTATCAAAAAACTAAAAATGCCAGAAGAGTTGTATTTTGTTTGGTTACTTATGGTTAAGATTAAGGCTGGGTAGGGGTTAACAACTTAGGTAAATTAGTTAGATGAGCTGGTGGTAAAATTTCAGAAACACGTGGAATGGCTAGGGTGACCTGTGGATGGATTTGAGAACCAAAGCTGTGTTCTAGCATCCAACAAGACTTTCTGGAGAACAGAAGAAATTCTTGTGAATTTTTTATTGTATTACTGTTCATTTGCATATGTTCTGATATTTTTCTAAGCAAATATACCCCCCAGATAGACAAGCTTCGCATAATTGTCTTTGGTTGCCTCAGACTGAAGAAGTGCTAAGACACAGAACTGTATATTATATGTAATAATATGTATATTATATGCAGACTGAAGTACTGTCCCAGATTTCTGGAGACTACATGTTTGTTGAAATCTATAGTTTAGGTCATAAAATAAACTATTGTGTTGTCTGACCCTCAACAATGCTCACTGTAGCAGAGCACTAAATATGAACTATGAACCATGAAAATGGATTATTAGAACACAGCGCCCACAAAACATCAGGAGTCTGTAGTCTACCTACCACAACCCAGGTATAGTATACTTGGAACAATCCATATGTTATCTCAGTCATGGGGGGTGGGGGGTATATGGCCAGATATCATACCATGATATTTTTGGAGAGAATCACGGTATAGATCGTGATTTTATTTTTGCTCGTTTACAAATCAACCAAACTGCAATGTATGCAGTAATGCCAATTTACCATTTAACTACTTAAACAACAATTGTGGTTTTATAATCAGAGATTGACATATTATGTGTGCAAGTATGCATTACACATGTGCTTACTCATGTACTTCATGTGTGTACTTCAGTCAATGTATAATAGTTAAAATTAATGCAAATTTCTTGTGGAAACAGCACAAATGCATGAAATCAGCATGCATATTGCTTTTTCACTGAGATGTGCATTTGAAATTGCTTTGTTCCACATTGTTTCTGTTGTACTGTTGCAGCCTCTGAACACGCAGGCACGTGATAGGCGCTTGCGATTTGGTTCTGTCATTAGAATAATGTTATTCTGCATACGGAAGTGATTTACGTGCTTATTTAAATAAGTTGCCGGAAAGTGAGATCCAATTAAAGGCGGTCGGTCAAGAAGCATGCAGAGATGCCTGTTAATGCCAGATGTGGACAGGGCCTTAGATTCCTTCAGTTACTTTTAGCAAGCATCCTGACCGCACTATGTCTGCTTCGTGTGCATTTTGTTGCTGCCAATATGGCTCGTCTCCATAATTCAGCCTCATAGTGAAAATGAACTGAGCCACAGGTCACATCTGACCAGAACCAGTTTTATTTCACAAGGGGAAAAAAAGAATGTCAAAAGAGTGAAAAAATAAAGCTTGTATTTGCCATCACTAGTGCATTGCATACGATTGCTATCTAATAACGGGCTGATGTGACTTGTTTATGTAATGAAGGTTTGAGCACGCAGCTTAAATGGAAGTATGTACCTAACTAAATCATAGGCTTGCTCTGAACTGTATCACAGGCATGGCCGCTCACCAACATGACTGAATGTAGGTGCAGCTTTAAGAATTCATACAAATCTGTCTATTTTTCATTGCGATGACTTGTATATTCCTTTCAATAAAACATTTCCCCTGACTCCCTCTCTGAGGTTGAACAGTAACAGGATGGAGTGAGTGAAAAATCCTCCATAAATCAGGCTCCCCTCTGCCATGCAGACAGGCTTCCTGGGCCTGTCCATAGCCAACCTGACACCTCCATTTCTCATCATATTCAGCCAGACAGATTTAGGGCCTGTGGCTGGTAAAAAGGAAAGCATGTAAATTTCAACATTTGGTAAAGATGGTGGGGGATTAATTATTCATTTAAATCTACTGAAGCTGGGAAGTGCAGATAATGTACAGTGATTCCGTTTGAGCCCCCTACCCACCCCCCCCCCGCCCCAACACACACTTGGCTGTAAAACATACCAGACGTTTCACACTGAATCACACCAAACCGACTGTAACTGGTATGCAAATACGCACTGATGCAAGTACATAAAAGTATCAGCTTATGTTTGGCCTTATGTTTAAGGTTGTAACTGAGGTTATGGTAACATTTAGAATGAGCATTACAGTAAATGAGGCACACTTATTTTATATGTGCACTGATACTTCACACGTTCAGGGTTCAAATCCTACTCCTGTTCTGTGTGTGGAGTTCGCATGCTCTCCCTTGTCACACGGGTTTCCTTTTAAATACATGCGGGTGACTGGCATCTCTGTCTTGCCCACGGTATATTTCTCCGGGTGTATGAGTGCTGTGATGGCCTGGCATTGTATCTCGAGTGCCTTGTGGTGCCTGAAATAGGCTCCTCTGATGATCCTCTCCAGAACAAGCAACCTTGTTGAGTTGAACGTGTGAATACACAGTGATTTAATATACTTTCATGATAAATCCTGTGATAACATCTTGACTCCTCCGAATATGCTTGATATTTCTGGACAAAAAGATGAAGGGTATAATATATTGGGAGACAGAAGCAAGAAACTTGTCAAATACGGGTTAGAGAACCTGTGATAGGTGTGACAAATCAATTCCCAAGCTTGAAAAATTGATAATTATACATATAAATTGCCTATGCATAAATAAACCAAAAATAAAGGTGTCACACCTGTGTTAGGGATGTCCTAGTGTCTCATCACAATCAGGTAACAATAACTCAATTCCTTTGATTTTTGCTGTCCAGAAAACCTGCTAGGCAGCAGATCCCAGCAGCCTTTCTGGATGAATTAATCCACACCTCAACGGAATGAAAATGGGAGTGAGGTCATCTTAGGGCACTGTTCTATGAAAACACTTTTTTCCAAAATTCAAAACTCACATGAGTTATGAACCTGCTAAGCCAAGCTACAAGAAATTATTGATGCGACTCCAAGCGTGGTCTAAGACTAGAGATCATTACACTAAAATGAATAAAACACCAAGGATGAGGATACAGGGTACAGTAAGTACAATCAAGTGTGGGTTGAAGACACACTCACCACATTTCAATGTTGTTAACCAAGCCAGCACTAGTGTAACTGTTATGTAATTCCACCTTCACATAAGTTGAGAGAAGGAGGAGGAAAAACTCTGGCTGTAAAGAAATGAGGGTCAGATGACCTGGATATTGCAGAGATATTGATGACATGAGTGGTCGGATTAAGCTGTATGGAGCAATGCCTCAAGCAGCTGAGATGGCAAAAAATGAGGCTGAACAGACAGGGGGGCATGGGAACATTAAAGAAGGTTAAATGCCATGCATTAATGCTGTTCCAAATGCCATGGGCCCATTGGAGAGGACATGTGGAGGACATCAATGCTGGGTAATTGTTCAGCACCCACAGATATCCCAAGCAACGGCACCTGCTCCCAATCAGCCAATCATCTGCAGAAATGAAAGGATTAACAAAAAAAAAGAGCAAAAGGGTGGTGTGTAGATAGGATTGAAAGGTTGGAGAAGGTCTGTTTCTCCTGATATTTGCTTTTTTTTAAGGAAGTGCAATTATTGAGTCAATTGACAGAGACTGACCCTGATAAAATCCTGCAGTAGTGAACCTCAAAGTGCTTATTAAAATTTCTTCTATCTATATGGTAATTATTTGGGTAAATTTATTAAGTTTTATTCAAATTCCAGAGTTTTTCTACCTTCTAATGGTTAAATAAACCAGTGTTTCCACCGGTAATATTTTGCTGCTGTGGCCCATCACGACAAAAAAACATACAGTGTGTTATGGAAGTTTTTTGGATAACCTTTAGGTCAGCTGTTCAAACCCAGGTGTAAGAACTCTTCAGCCAATCAGTCTCCTAATTAGTAAGGAGTTGCAGCGAAAACCCACATACACAATGGCCGTTTCTGGATAAGATTGCCCCTCCCTGTTGCACTCTAATGCCTTGGAAGCCCATTTCCCACCCCCTCTCTGTATGCGCGTATTACGGTGTTCAGTTGGTTTACTGCACTAAATATGCTGTCATTTAGCTGATGGTATTATAATACTCTAATGATGAAAATAAAAGCTTACCTAAGTATTTTCCAAGGAAAAGAGAGACAGACAAGGTAGGCAAACGAAGCAGGCATGTAGTTGGGGGGGGGGGGGGGGCACACTGCGACGACACATCTCCCTCATCGTTCTCTTATACCCCATTCACACACACACAGAAACCCGCTTATATATCGTTATTTTACCGTTATAGTGTCGTGTGGGAATGGGAGCAAAACTAAAACTAAACTAAACTAAAAGCTATCCCCTGGTGACTTAGTAAGATTCTCGGTAACGTTCTGACACAGCTCTAGAAAACTTAAGAGATTACCGAATTAAGGAACATACAAGTAATGCACTGCATTTATATCAGTTGGGAGTGCACGTCACCCATAACTTTACTGTTATGGAAGACTGAGTGGCAATGAAAATTTATTTATCCTGTGTTGTTTTTATCTGGTTCATTAATGGGTTTTGTATGTAAAAGAAGGTCACACACAGGAGGACTGCTTCACCGAGCATGATTTCTTGCTTAGCCGAATAATGTGTCGGATTTAAGGCGTACTTTAAATCGACTGCTACTTTGTTCATTGACATTTTGCCTTGACTGCTGTAAATCCAACGAGTTATCTGGGTAAGCAAGAAATCCTGCTTCATAAAATAAGCCCCAGAGAGACTAAATTCCCATAACAAAACCGCTAATTTTGACTGAGTCACATGGCAGTTAGGCTGTTGTTACAGTACATTGCTGAGTGAAGCATTGGAGATGGGGAAACTGTTGAGGACTTAATTTAGCAACTCTAAAAAACGTACTCACAACTGTTACTGAAAAATAACTAGCCAATATAATTAATGTGTTTGTTTACCTCCATAGGGAGTGAACATGCCATCACTAAACAACATGAATATTATTATTATTATTATGACATATCTACAACAATGGTCAGATGTCTACTGTTTACCGTGTGTTTAGTTCTTGCACCATGTCTGTTCACTCCCCACTCATCCTGCAACTCCTTACAAATCATAGATACAGACACCAACACACAAACTTAAATATTTTCAGCTAATTCTTTAAGACAATGGATGCAGTTTTTTTGTGGTAAACAGTTGCTATCACTAAGTTTCATTACCATGCCCCCAATGACAAAAAGTAATTGCCAATCCAATAAATAAAAACTTTACTTTAAGCACATTCGATCACATATTTGGAGGGCCTTCTGGAAATTCTTTTATGCATCTAAATAAAGTTAGGTAAGCAAGACTACCAGGGTCAATAAACTTAAATATCCTCCATTACAAAAACTGCACCAAGATCGAACATGATTTGCTGAAGCAGGCACTTACCTGAGAAGAGAGATTCGATCTGACCCATTATCCACAACAAATGACCAGTCAAATTCAGAACAAGGGAAACGGGAACTGGATTCCAGGATGTTTGCACTACCCATCATGCAAGAAACACTCACATATGTGCATCCACGCTTAAGAGTGGTTTACCACTGATGAGCAGACCTGCTGCACATAATTCCCAGGCCTGCGACAACATGACTTGAACCATGTCCCCGATGATGTGGGCCAGGGAATTATGGGCCAGGGTCCAACTCCACCAGATATGACGGCTCTGCTAATGAGAGCCACCATTCTACACTGTGCAATACAAGTGCATGTTTTAAAATATTTGCTTTATAGGGAACTGAATGATTAGCTCTTTCACAGAATCATTCTGCACATACAGTACATATTATATGCGAATGTGTGTGTTGTCATTTATGTATTACATTGTGGGGACCAATGTCTCCATTATGTCATAAAAACCTGTTAGTGATGTCATGGGGACCATTTCCTCCGTCCCCAAAAGGGGAAACTCAATTTTATAAAAATCTGCAATTGTAAACAAAAAATTAAAAATGCCAGAAGTCTTGGTTACTTATGGTTACGGATAGGGCTGGATAGTGGTTATGGTTGTCATTCCATTCGCTCTCTCTCTCTCTCTCTCTCTCT
>JAODLC010000113.1:25093964-25119074 GCA_026781145.1 Hippopotamyrus pictus
ATATATATGAGAGAGAGAGAGAGAGAGAGAGAGTTTTACTCAGATGGGACTGCAGCATTTGAATAGATGTTCTCCGTGACACTTCTTACTACCCCAAACCACCTGCCCTATTTCTATACTTGCAAGCCTGCGCATGTGCAGCATTGGTACTTACATTTTGTTGCACTTGCTCGATCTGTTCATCCTGCCATTGTACGGCAAACCACGTTGTCTACAAATGCAGCAGACTATATTAGCTGCATTTGTTTAGCAAGAACTACTGTTAATGGTTCCACTAAAAAAACTGGGAAAATGTGTTTTCTTTGCTTGTCAGTTTGTGTTCACTCCTGTGAAATGCAAGATAGATAGATAGTCAGTCAGTCAGTCACTGACTGGCAAGAGAAATGGTCCTATATAAATGTATAGTTGGCTTCAAATCAAATCTAAAATGCAATTCCATTACTTAAAAATCAACTTAGAAAGGCTTATTCAGTTGAATGTTATTACTGAGTGTACTGTTGGTTACGAAACAAGAAAACACATACTCCTTTTGTTAATTTTTCATCCAGGTTGAAGTCCTGATATGGAAGGGGGAAAAAAGAAACTCCCTGACTGCTGAATTACAATTTAGAGCCATCGTCCACGTTTGGGTGTAATCACAGGGTTGCCAAACGGTGCAGTGGCAGAGTAAAGTGAAACCGGGGGTGGGGGGGGGAGGCCAGAAAGGGTAGGCCATGCTGATTTTTGACGTCTCTGGTGTCCAAGCAGCACGGAGCCACTGTGGGGAGGAACAGCCTCAAACAGGACTTGGGAGGGCACTGTTGGAAACGAAGACTTGACACAGCAAAAAGCACGCTTTATAACTTACACAAAATAAGTCAGAAAAACAGCACTGTGTACACGGTGAAGACTTATTTTGTGAGGCTAATGAGCGTTATAATAATCTTCAGAAACTGTGTGGGCTGACAAAGAGGACTGTATGACTTGGAAGTTTGAGATCTTGATGAAATCTGCATTAGCACTTGTGCTAATTATCATCATTATTATTCATTACCTTGACAGTTGCCCTTGTCAAGAAATTACAGAACAGGACAGAACTTCAAGAACATGCATAACAATGAATGAGTGAATGACAGGGAAAAGAAAAAAAAAACAAAATTTCACAAAATGTTGTGAGGTGAAAGTGGTTTTAACTGTGGACTGGGGAGCTCCCAGATTCGAAGCCAGAGTGGGAAACTGCCACTGTTACCTTGAGAAAGGCAGTTTGTGCAGATGCCGGCAGCACAAGGTCAAATATATTTATAGGTTCAGGAGAAGTGTGTTATAAATACATAAAAGGCTGTGCTACAGGCCTCTGCTGGACAAGCAGCGTCACGATTAAACACTGCTGAGTTCTGAAGGGCAATTTCTTGACAGTTTGTTACAAGGCAGCCATTTATTCATATTGGGGAGGGGAGGGGACCCCACACGCCCACTCTCACCCATATATGTGTCTTATGGAGAGCAAGGCAGGGTAGGAAGAATTTCCCCATTAGGATCAATAAAGTATCACTATATCTTAGGGATGTGTATCTCCACAGAGGCCGAAGCAATACACATCTCCATGCACTGCCAATGGTCCAATACATTAAAGATACATAAGAAGCAACTACTAATGCGATACAATATGACTCACCCCATTGCAATGCAGTGCAATTCAACACAATGAGATTCAAAACAAATATGATGCTATAGAACTCAATATGTTGCAGATACAGAAATAGTAAAGAGGCGGAATCAATCTAAATATAAATTTGGTCAAGTATTATTGGTCGCATTTCTCAAAAAGGCATAGAGCCTTTACTAATAATTATATATTAATAAATCAGGTTTTCTGCGATGGGCTGGCCCCCTGTCCAGGGTTGATCCCTGCCTCGTGCCCGTTGCTTCCGGGATAGGCTCCGGACCCCCCGCGACCCAGTAGGATAAGCGGCTTGGAAAATGGATGGATGGATGGATAAATCAGGTTTTACCAAAGCAGAGATGTTAGAAATAATGCATCCAGTATTCCAGTATTCATCCCAAATTGCATCGGTTGCATGTTTATTTTCTGTTTTTTTTTTTTTAATCGGGACAATGCATCTGAATTTTTATGCCAGTGCACTGAGGCGAATCTGCGAGTAGTTTCTCTGCTATATGACAGATCACACAAGGGGAAAGAGAATAAAAATAACGATTTGACAAGAGAATTTCAAGACAAGAATCAGTCTATTCATGTTTAAATTCAAGCACATTTATTGGTTGTCTGTCTTAATCCAGAATATAATCTATAGATCAATAATTCTAGGAGACACACGTTACGTATTGAAGTTAAACCTATGTAACAACCCATAATAACTTCTGCTGCTCTGCAGGCGCTATGCTTAATCAAACACCTTCTGTGACAGGAAACCAAATTCCATAAAACAGCTCTTATCCAGCTGTTGCATTCTGCTCACCTACAAATTTTAGCACAAGCAAGCTTTTCCATTATTAGCAGTTGACACAAGGGTAAGAGGGATTTTAGTTCTGGAAGAAGCTTAGATGACAAACCTTGCCTTGTCATCACTTTTTTTTCTGGCAATCATTCCACTGACCTGCTCCATGAAGCAAAACCTACAGCTAATTAAGGGTGAGCTTCCAAACTATGATAGATCATATGATCAGTTACACCAGGATTTAGAGCTCAGAGAACATATGACTAGTAAATCACATTTTTTTCTAGGTATTATGGATATGAAAATATTTGTCAAAATCTTTACCCTTCAATTTAATTCAGGGTAGGGCTGGGCGATATCATATTGACATTATATTGCATATGAGCATTAATCACCAGGCCTTTGGGTGACAGGCGAACATCTGGGTGGACGCCAGCTTTGCGGTACCTTACGGATGTTTATTTATGCCCGCAATATGTTAAGCAGATTAGTATTATGGCTAAAATATTAATGAGATGTGTTTCGTGACACCCAAAAGTTAGTTATCTGTATAAACTTGGCATATCTTCATGTTTATTAAATCCGGTTAGAGGGGCTCACCACATAATACAGGGCAATATGCACTGGCGTGGTGGTGAAGAAAAGAACAGCTCAGCAGCCATGACATCTTTTAAAAGAGGAGACCTTCCGGATAAACAAGGTGAAAAGATGTCGGTGGTGTGATGGTACTTTTTGCAGTTTAAAGTCTGACACATGAATGAATTTATACTGATTACTAACTTTCGGGCGTCATAAAATGCCTCACTAATATTTTAGGTGTACTACAGGCCTAATTAAGGGCAAAATTGTTTTGATAAAAGTTATGGCTGAAGTGCAGCATGCATACAGTGTTGAACACAGAAACATTACTGTGATGTGGTGAAACTCCCAGGATGAATTCTTGATCCATTTGGTGTTGGGACTTCTGCCTATAGTGACTGCTGATCCCCACCAATTGCTCCACAAGGTAAGACAACTGCCAGGATTTAGCTGACTAACATAACCCTGTGGGCCTTCATAAATGCACTCAATAGCGCTCTTCACTGCTCTTAAAAGAGCAAAGAAAGCAAAGCTACCCAGGAGTAGCTGTAAATAGACTGACATGGGCAGGAGTCAAGATGAGCAAAAAGCAGACAAAATCAAAACTGGAATAAAGTCATAAATAAAGACATTTTAGGTGATAAAAATGCCCGAAAGAGGACCTCAAGAAGACGTTTCAACGGGGAAGCAGTAACCAAAATGCTATAACTTATATAGGAACTCAGGAGCTCGGTCCAAGCTGGGAAACTTTACGCTTTTCTGGGTTTACCATGTGGTCAGAGGGTGTGCCCTTGGCAGCTAAATCATCAGCACCAGCTAGTGGGGGCTCCACTAAATCTACAAAACAACTTCATAAACCGCAACAACCTCGCATTGCAATTATTTCTGTAATTTCAGTATTTTTTTATATTACTGACAATATTCTACCTGAAGTGCAAAAATCATGATTTTGCAACCATGAGGGTTAAAGAAATACTTGTTGACGGAGACTCACACTTTTTGGTGAGAGAAAGAAATAGTTAAACAAACAGATAAATGTTCACATTAAGCACACTCAGGGCTCAATTCGAAAGGTTACTTCATCCAGATGAGATGCATCTTCACAACAGCGAGGCAAAGCATTAGATGCAAGCATCTGTCACAGTTTGGGGTTGTCAAATTTCACTGCTGATGCCCTCCAGTCATCAGGTGAATCATCTCCGATAAAAGCTTAAGATTCAGATGGTGAGTCATAAGCTTCACTCCTGGCATCATGTAAAAGATAACATTACAAAAAAGAAAAAAAAAAAAACTCCAATTGATATAAATATCTTTCTAATACAGTGAGAAAAGAACTAACGAGAGGTCTAGCTGTGTGTGTCAAATTTTCACCTTACTGCGATTATAAATATCAAAACCAAAAAACACGTACAGCCATCAGAGTAATGCTATTCATGAAGCAGCATTGTGAAGAAGAGTTCCTGACCTGTTTTTGATAATGAGGTAAAAAGGAACTCATTGTGTGCACGGAGACACTGTGAAATCACAACATCACATGAATGGAAAGAAAAGGCAAAGAAAAAAAAAACTAAAGTCAAAACTGAAAGCTAGCCAAATTCTGCGCTCCAGCTTGGTGTGCTGTTAATTTAGTTTTAGCATGCCTCCCATCCCACCTTAGGTTGATAAAATTACACAGAGTATGTGAGCCTGGGATATTAGGGAAAATGACACTCGCTAACAGGACACTGTGTACATTACATCTGTCCGCTCTGCAAATTATAAGCGAATGAGTCCACTAGTAGGTGACCAGTCACTGTGAAACGGAGGACCATGCATGACCCATGCTATTTATATAGCAAACAGTATTGGCTTTTTTTGAGTGTGAGACATTTTCATCTAAGTTGACTGCAGTAATCCAGGCTCCATTACGTACTACAGCATGATGAAAAACACAAACTTAGGCAATCATTCCTGCAGAGGTCACCAAAAAAATTCCTCGTGCGCAGTACCAGACACTGCTCCGAATACAGCATAATCTTCAGCAGACATCTGTGCAAAGTATGCCTGGTAATTGGGCTATTAGGTTTACATTTACTGCATCTGGGTACTGCAGCCATTGCAAAGTCAACAGGATGGATTTATAGAGGAAACTGGCCTGGCCACTTGCTGATTAGGACTATCAGACTTTCAGTGGGCTAATTAACAAGATTAATCATATGCAAAATGTTTGATTGCAGGTCATGCGTCTTATGCTTCTTAATTGCGAAGCACTTCAGTCTGTGCATTTACACTCAAGAAAAAGAGCTACTTATCAAATCGGCAGCAGACTATTTACTGCATTGTATCCTGTCCCATCAGCTATTAGGCCTACAGAAATGCAGCGTGCATAAATTACACTGCTATACTGAAGATTTATTGGGAGGGGAGAGTTTTATTCAGACCGAGAGAATTACAGTAGTGCATGAGGTCCGATGTTAGTGCTAGGATTATCAACAAGAGTTATGATTTCTCGCTTGCAAATTAGAAACAAGAAACTCAAGGGATCAATATTCAGATAATTTTGTAAAGCATAATTCATGGCTTGGCAACCTTGACAGTGTATCTTAGTCAGAAAAGCGAGGCAAAGTTAATAATGCTTTTATGCTCCACTCTACTGCTCACCTGTCATCAGAAAGGAACTCACATTACCTGACAAAGAAGCACTTCAAGCTGTGGCCAAACATTTAAGCGATTTCTTAAAAGACCAGACAAGACACGTCACTTCGATCACAGCAATTTACTGACACTGTTCCAGCATAACATTGCTTGCTATGCATCTGGAGTCTGTAAGCAAAGTAGCATCACATGGGTTCAACGGCATTGAATTTGTGTAGCCAGATGGGTTTTAAGTACAGCAAACATCGCACCGAATTACACTGTATACGAAGATCACAAATAGATATTCCAGGGCCATCACAAGTAGCTGAAGCTAATAAAGATAAAACAGACATACATCTGCAGTACTGTATGTGCAATATTCAGGGAAAGCTTTTGGGGTGGTGGCAGTTACTCTACCTATGACATGGTTAATTCATTGAGTTATATGCATCTGCAGGTTTCAGGAATTTTTTTTGCTGCATCGAGTTTTTTTGACACACTCATTTTCCCTTATTGTTTTACTGACCGAATACCAAGAGCAAGCTTCATGTTCAGGCATGCCTCAGCTAGCCTTTGATGTTACATGATGATCAATACGGCGCAGAAGAAGCAGAAAGACTGTAATGGAATGGAATAAAGCTGTGAACTGGGTCTCCTCAAAGCTTTTTTAAAACAACATGCCGCAGCCTGTCGAATACCCAGCCGAACATGCACAGCCTAAAATCTTTAAATCCAATCTAGTTGCTGAAACGGTATGAAGACATTGATTTTTTATGAAATGTAAAGAAAAAAAAAGCTAACAGGGTAAGAAAGAAAGAAGGAAAGAAAGAAAGAAAGAAAGAAAGAAAGAAACTGCATGAAGCCTACAGTTACCTGAATAAATGCATCGCCTGTCAATCTCCTTCGAGATGCTCAGCTTCTTCATAGACAGCCTGTGCTAGTCCTTTTGGGCAACTTCATTAACTGTCCAAAAAACTCATTTCCCAGTCTGTAGCATTAGTAAGATTCAATAAGACCAAGTAGTGCTGGAATCTTGTCTTTTCTAGATGTTGCATTATGAAAAAGCAGAATTTGCATATGATTGGTACATGCGTGAAGACGACGTGCATTTCATTGCAGTAAGTAAAGCTCAAACAGCCTCGCCAGAAAAGAGAAATACTGAGAGGAATCCAGACACCCATCACATTTGGCATTTAGAGAAATGTTTGCCGCTGAAAGATAGACAGAGAATTTTTCCAGTCTCACACCTCCAACACAGCAAAACAGCAGGCCCAAACTTTTAAAAAATTCTATACTGTTTTTTTTTTATTTTCAAATGTAACAACATGAAACAATACTATTAGTTGAAATGTAGGGAGAACAGCTGTAAATCTACTTTTTCTCATAAAAATGCTTTTTAAGACACAGAGGAACAGAAAAGGAACTGAGGCCATCAACCTGCAAACACCCCGGTGGACAAAAAAAACACAGGAAGTGGTCAATTAGAGCCGCCACTCAAACTGCGCTGGGGGTCCTTGGGACAGGGAAGAAAACCCAGGTCAGCTCACAGCAGAACTGCAAATTCGACACGGGTCCAACCGCATCCTCATTTGGCTCCTTTCATTCTGTAAGTAGTTTCTCGCAGCCAGGAGGGCACTGTTTCAGAGCACATCTCAGCATGCTTCCCTAAGGGCAACGACGTACAGAATTGTCTGTGCTGTGAACTGACTGGAAACCCCACATGATCCCAGCGCAGGGAACAGAGATGGTATCTTGTCCTTTTCTTTCTTTCCCAAAGAATCATCTGAATCCCATTCCCATTGCAATGCGCACTGCATTCTATTAACTCTAAGTTTAATCACACATTTAACGTTTGTTAAAAGATTTAACACCCCTCCACCCCCTTTACACTTGAACTACTCTCTTCTATGAATTTCTCCTCAATAAACAGTAAACTAATGCAACTAATGCACTTTGGGCATATTTTGGAACTTTTTTATCATAAAGAGTAACTGTGTAGTACAGTTTTATAAAACACACTGAACAGTCTTGGGAATGGCTACATACAGCAGGAGCGATGCAGGTACAGTCAGGCTGGCGGTCCCCACAGCTGCGACTTTGCTAATGCATGTGCGCCTGTAGATGTGTGTGCGCACATTTTCAATACAGTGATAAATCAGAGCATCTTCTTCTTAACCGAAAGCTCCCACCTTGAGGACGACAGTGTCTCAGCAACCAGAGCGTATATCATATTGTACACGGTGTACATGACGAGGAACTGAAGCACAAGTGACAGTGAAAACGACTTCTTCTGACTGACTTTTCCTCAAGCTGCGCGAGCTTCTGAGCTCAGAGTGTAATGGAGAACAAAAAGCATGTCTTGTAAGCAAAGCAGCGAACGTGCCGTATCTATCAGCAGCGATGTCTCTCAAATAGAGGACACTGTTTGCTGATTCCAGCTCTCTAAAAACAGCAAGAGAAGCAAACCCCCCCCTGCACACCATCAAATCCCAGTTAGGGGAAAACACAGAATCACCCTCTATCTACTTGCTCAACGTGGATTCCAGCAGCTTTGGATCCACTGGGAACTGAAAAATGAAGGAAAAAAAAATAAAAAAAATGTCCAACCGGGAAAAATATTTCTTTCACTGCAGTAGCATTTCCATTCCTTACAGCAGAAACTGGATTTCATTTGCTCTCAATTTTTAGAACAGGATACCTTCTACCCCCAGTTGATTATGACATCCAATATACATTTTCACATTACGTCCCAAGCGGTGAAGGACACTGAAGCAAATTACCAGTGTTGTGCATCTATGCTTCTTGCTTTACCTTTACATTTGCAATATGCTGACAGATTTGAATTAGTCCCTCTTGGTAACTTAGTCTGCTATCATAAAAATGCAGTGGCCATTTGTGAGCTAGGGGTGGCCACAGGGGAGAAAAAAGGCAGTTTGAATTTGAACTGCGTGGGGGGGGGGGGGGGGAAACAAAAGGTGCTTTATTAATAGCAGGATGAAACATAAAACAGGACGAGGCTCTCTACAGCAAAAATAACAGTGATGCTACAAGCAAACAGAAAACAACCTGAAAATTGAGGCAACACAAAGTGAATGGAAATTCTTAATGAACATTTTCATTTTTTCTTTTTACTTGACAGGTCTTGACAGTTTACAATAACCTTTCTTAGAGAACAACCTATTTACTGTAACATACTTTATGCAATATATGGTTCTTTATTTTATTTATCTATCTTTGGCAAACTGTCATCACTGCCTTCTGCTCTTAGCTTCCTGGGATGAATTCCACCTAAGGTTATGGAAATACATATACTTTTCTGTTAGATAATGAATATTATACCATTTTGGAAGACCTCGCTGAAAAAAATCTTTACAAAGCACAGTCAAGAAGAACACAAAAAAAAAAACACTCAAACCTAAGTGCCCAGCTAAAGTATTAGCTGTAGAGATGCCACTCTAAGGTCAACAACCGTAAAAGATCATGAAAGCTCAGTGGTTGAGATGGGAAGAACCATGGATGAGTCGACAGTACCCAAAACACTTCACAAAAAAGCCAATATGGCCGACTGGCAATATGAAGGACACTGCAAAAAGCCAGTTACTGTATAGAAAGCCATGGTATTTACAACAAAGCACCCGGATAATGCAGTAAAGGTGCCGTGGTCAAATGACACCCAACTTTTGGTCTAAATGCTACGTTTAGCACATATTCAGCATAACACCACGACAATACATCTGCTCAGCAGAGACTGGAAAGCTTGAGGAAAATGGAACCTGGACAGGCAAATACGAGAGCAAAGTACAAAGTACAAACAGAGAATGAACCATTTCTTTTTGGACTAAATGGAGGAGAAAATTCACTTTTGTAGCAGGACAATGCCCTGCAGCGCAAGGTCAAAACTTCACCAAAATGGCTTAAAAATAAGAAACTAAATGACACAATATTTCTAATATGAATCTCATTGAAATCCTGCAGACTCGCTGTGCTGTTAATATAGTATGACCCTCAAAAACAACATGGGAGAAGTCACCATAAAATACGGTCAAAAAATACACTAGACAAGAATCTCTTAAATGTTAAATTTCAAAATTCTAGTAATTCAAAAAAGTAGTAATTGTACATATCTGTTTCAGTCACATTATTTGTGGCAGCAATTACAAAAAAGTATACATAATTAAAATATTACATAATTTTATGTGGTCCTTCCCAAAATTTGATACAATCGAGTTTGAACAGGCCTGAACATTTTTGTAAGGCACTGTATATTTTAATAAGCAGATTACAAAAAAAATAAATATTTGGGCAACCGGTACAGTTGGATACTCCATATCTGAACAACTTTAGCAAATAAGGATAGATGTCTAATACAGGTTTTGATGCATATCTTCCTCGAACACCACAGGAAAACCCAAAAAGACCATTTTTAAAAAGGATACTGTATTTGAGGTATCTGGGTCGCAGAGCTCTGACTGAAGCCTAGAAACATGTGAACATGTTCTGCCTCGAGGTTCATGAGAAGAGGCTGGCCAAGTGCCTCCTTTGGCAACATTCATATATATTTTTGATATATATATATATATATATATATATATTCACATTTATTTTTACACCTACTACATAAAAGAAAAACTTCACAAGGCTACTACTCAAATGTTACCTGGTAACTACTCAATGGCCCAGAATCTCATCCACACCAGTATTTAACTAATCCTTAAAATAGACACGGGTACTTGTCACTAGGGCTTAATGCAATACAAAAATTAACACTTTTTCCAATGTAATTAAAAGGACACTACAAAAGCATTGTTCGACTAATGCTGAAGCAGTTTACGCCTTTACAAAATTAATGGTTAAGAAAAAAAATCAGACTCCATCTCAGAATTAAAAAAGAAACAGTGCGGATTTACATGACAAGGGTAACCCTTCAAAACAGGCAGCTCTTGCATCAGCAACTGTCTAGCGAATATAACGACAGTGGGCAGCACACTCCCACAGCTACAATGCTAGGGAGTAGCCATCTACAAAAATAAAATTGGCCATGCCAAAAATGATCTCACCTGCTTCTCCCCGATGGACGAGGGCCAGTCCCCAGGAACTGGCAGTGTCTCCACTGGCTCGGACGCTCCGTGAACATCGGCGTCAGCCAGGAAGGATGGTGCACAGTGGCTGTATTTATTCTGCTCTGCTGTGAGCAATGCTAATTGAACTTACTCTATACTCTATCCAGGTCTCCATAAAGCAAGTAGTTCACAAATTGAATTCCCCCCCCCCAATATCAGAGGGGTTCTTAGAAGTAGAAAGGCAGCACATCACCTCGGTATTAATTAATTGACCCAAGCTTCTGCTTCAGCCTAGACTCTTGATTGGTTAGGATGTGTGAGTATCTTTTAAAGTCACGTCTTCTTTGTGAGCAACTGTATCGAGTAAGTCACACAGCTGCAGTTAATCCTGGTGCTGCATCTTGTTACCTTATTTTCCATAAGTTTCCGGTGAAAACTTTTTGATGCTGGAGCAAGGAGAGGTTTGTACTTGATACTTGGGGAGGGGGCATAAATTGCACACCACTGAGTTAATGGCAAGAGGGAGTGCAAAGCCTTTTAAATGTTGCTGCTGGCATACAGCATGTCGTTTGGCAGGGCTGCCAAAGGCTCTCTTGCTAATAATTTAGGGTCTGACTAATTAATGTATGGCATCAGAGACTGGTTTGACAGTCCAGCTGGATGGCCTTTCTGTCATAAAAGGTGCCAGAACATTAACCTGAGGTCTCATGATGGGGAGGGAGGTAGGGGGAGGGGGTGTGGGAAAAAAAAAAAAAAAAATCTCCCCTGTCATAACAGCAAATGTGGAGGATCAAGGTTACAATAGCAATGTGCCTCCTGGTAAATGATGGGTCACGGTCCAATTAGCTGGACCCTGACAGCACCTGACGCCACAGGCGCGGAACGTTGACCCACGGCCCATCGTCATTAACGCTACCCTTCTGCCACAAAACAAAAACACAGACATGTGCCTGCTATAAAATCCAGCCTATGTACTGTACACGTATATATATCCATTTAATTATCATGGCTGGAGTACTGTCATCAAAGACCGAAAATGCTGCATTTTAATATAATATTTATTTTGCCGTTTCTGCCCTCAAACTGAAACACACATAACGGAGGAAAAAAAAAAACCTTCTGTAAAATGCCTTTCAAGGCAGGTCCCTTTACAGGGCTCTTTTCCCAGGTAACATGGTCACGGAATTCCATTACTGCCGACGCTCAAGTCTTATATTTTTATTTGGCTGCAAGGCCAACCCGAAGTGGAAACATAATGATATTCTGTTACCAGCCATCTGCTACCTTCAGTGGGGCCACACAGACTTCCATTGTGTATGGAACCCTGTTACTGAACCATCTTTGGAGGGCTGGAGAGGGTCCCGAGTCACTCCAATTCAGTGTCCCATTCCCAGCTGACCACAACCAATCCCATGCACGCAAAACGAAAAGGTGTCTTATTACTGCAAGGCGTGCAACTCTGTCATATTACACGACTTTGCTCCCATGGAAATCCTTTCTGGTTAATAGGAATGAACTAACAGTGATGTTTGGAGGGCTGATAAAAGCCATGAAGCGTGTGAATGGGTTGCATGCAGCAATAATTGTTCAGATGTTCTCCATTCACTTTAACACAAAAGGCAACGGAGTCATATTTAGGCTAGGAGGTCAGAGTTTTCTTTTCGTATAATCTAATGGCTATATGTCAAAAAAATGCACCTTCCATGGAGAACATTGCCAAGACGATACCCAGGGGAGACCGTGACCTGCAGCCAGCCATGCTGTGTTCTTATTTAACGGCGCTCTGCCATCCAGAGTGAAAGAAATAAGTGCTTTTTTGTCATACCTGGTCCACAAGGCTGGGGGCAGATCGGGAGGCTCTGTGCTCTAAATGTAATTGCGCCAGAGGTTTAACAGCTTAGGACGCAAATAAACAGCAGCATCTGAGCGTCGGAATGGGCCTGCAGACACTTGGAATACGGTTATTCACATTAGAAGTACAAACAACACAACACTCAGCCTTACATCTCACTCAGTGAGATATGAAACAGGGCTGGAGTCAGTGCATACGCCTTCCTTAGCAACAGCAAAGCGGAACTGTGCTTACAACATGCTGGCAGCGTAGCCTGTGCTAACCTCATTCAGGTCTGACGAAATTAGACTTATTCAGGATCAATAACACTGGAACAACAATAAGATGCATTCAGCTGCAAAGAGCCACAAATAGCAATCAGTGCATGCATCCTGCCACGTGCTTGCAGTAACATGAGCAATCACTTGTTCTAAAGCAGATACATCCTTTTAGTTGTCAAAAGCACACTGGTATGTGTATGTCTGACACCAATCACGAAAGGCATGCCAGGAGTCAGAGCAGGGTGACCGCAAGAGGACGTGCAGATGATGCAACAACAGATGAAGTCAATACAAGCTGTGCGTGGACATTTTCCAGATTAAATGTGGCACTGAGGTTGCACCTGTCATCAGCCACCCCTGACAGGAGCACGGTGGGCATTGGGGGTGAAGATGAAGCTACTAACATGCAGGGGGGAGACAACTCCCATCAGAAACGTAGATAAAGAATTTTACGAAGAACTTACTCCTGACTGTATGGATAAGCACAGAAGCACAGCTCAGGAGAACAAGAGAAGCTGCTGGGGATGGACAAGTGACTCTCGCATTTAACTTCTCATCAAATTTTAAAGTGCTACAGTAAATATCCCAGAGCACTACGAAAATGCGTACCTGCTAATCAAATAAATACTGTATGAAACGGGCCTCTCATCTTCTGCTTATTCCAGCGATTGGAAAAGTGGATTTGGGATCCTGGATCCAGCTGTGGCGCAGTTACGCAGAACCCCAGGCGGGATGGAGAAATGCAGCCCCCGGAAAGCGGCGGGAAGGGGGCTGAAATGGGCTGGAATTAAAGCCGTTCTCTGCGATTCCACCAGTCCTCCTCGGATCCATCTCCACAGTCAGGGAGGGAGGGAATGGCAGGAGATGGGGCACCCAGGGCAAGATCACCCAGCCCATCTGTCTAACAGTTCATTTTGGGGAGTGAAATGCTTCCAGCTAATTTGTCAGGAAATTGGATTGGGGAGGTGGGGGGGGGGGGGCGGAGAGAAAATGGCAGAAATGGAAAGATCCAAAGTCGTTTTTTGTCTGATCACCCCACCCTCTGCTGGATAACAGAAAAACCACAAAAGATAACAGGAAATGCCCGTAGCATCAGTACCAAGCAGTTTCCAGAAAGCCTGAAGTAGGAACTCACCTTAAGAAGGTCGAAGTTCATCAATGGATGGAAGAACGTGTACCTAGCATAGATGGTTCAGTGACGGCATACGTAAGAACAGTACATCAGGACCAATGCCTTTCATCAGTTCCACATGGAGCCCTGATTATTTTTAATAATGGCCACGATATGAAGAACAGAGCAATAACATGCATGACTGACAGGGAAGCCGCTGGCGGCGCCTCTTCAGGGGCCAGGCACCAGGTCCCCTTCCCTTTACATCTTTCTCTCTCCTGAGCTCCAGGCCCTTCATTCACACGCTGCAGCTTACTGCCTCCCATCATTGTGTTTCAGGATTTCTTGTAACAATATAATTTTTTTTTAAGTAAAATTCTCTTCTTGTATATTCAAGAGAACAGAGGCGACGGATGTGAAACATTAAAACGCCGCCACAAAAAGCCACGGGACTCCAGTCTGCCTGTATTATGTTCTGCCTTGGGAGCTTTTTAAGGTTTCAGCTAGACGGACCAAAACACATTATTACCCAAAGGTGGGAAGCACCGGGGGTTCCTTTTAAACACTGTGCCCATCTATTTCACCAAGTATTAAAGGCACAGGAGACTAAAATGAAGTAAGAAAATGGACGAAGCAGGACGAAGGTACCGTATCACCAGCTTTAACAAGTTACGAGGCGGCACTTCTTTTAGGGAGAACCGACTTCATCACCCCCGCCACCCAAATATCCCAGCTCAGAATTCAATATCCAACTGGCAACAGTTTTGTGGACCAGTTTTATTTATTCAGCAGAGTGGACTCGTGATCAAGAATAAATAGCGTCAATTTATTAGCAGATGGGGCATTACAGCTTAAAGGGCCTCCCTGGTGAAAGGCAAACTTGTCTCAAGCAGCGTCTGCCAGCCCCAATCCCAGTGCCACCTTACGGAGCAGCCTGGGAGTGGAAAGACAACCACGCTGTAAGAATTTAATGAGGATATCCTTCAATCCCCAGCATCCGACTCTGTGACAGGCTGCTTCTTGCCATGTGGTTATTTTATGCTTGGGAAACAAAGTGGGTACCCGCACAGAAGCTAGCCCAGTGGGATGCAGCTCGTGGAAGCGCTCAGAGTGGAGTACCCAGGGACACAATCTGTGGGAATTCCCAACAGGGCCAACAAAGCAAAAAAAAAAAAAAATCTGATTTTTAAACATTACTCTGGATCTGGATTTGACCCAAAGTGATATCAACCAGCAAATCCGAGAGAGCAGGAAAACAACAAAGACTAGAAATTGGATTTCTCCTGCTTGCCACTTTAGTTAAAGCCACACATCGCCAAATCACAGAGAAGCACATTTTGTAAGCTGTGAGAAGCACATGTGACCCTGAAGTTCTTGGGTTCCGTGACATAAATTATTTGCCTGTAGGTGACATAGCTAAATGAGAATTTAGCTAAAACCGAAAACTAAGATGAACATCATCCTAATCTTCAGGGACGCAACTTAATTATGGAAAATGGCAGCCAGACAGTGGTTACAAGGCATTAAAAACTTCAGGTTTAAAACAGTTGATTAAATGATTTATTTGGTTAAATTTCACAACACAAAAATACTCATTGAAGCATACTGTGCTAAATATTAGTGACTATGAACCGGCAGCGTAAAGTAACTATTTGATTATCTTATGATGCTTTTATCTATTAATTCAAAATACTGTCCAGGACATACTATTGTTCAAAATACTCCCTCTGGTGGTGGCCACACACTTTAACTATCATGTGCAAATGATCTTAGCTTTCGAAATCTTCCATTTATGAAAATTTAATCTTTTAGAATTATATTATTGTCAGAGTTTACCGTCATAAGGTTCCGGTTTCAGCAGTAACAGATCAATGTAGACACAAAATTAACATGACACTAGGCTGTGAAAATTGTTAAGATGCAAAGAATCAAGGGAACATCAACAGCAGGAAGTGTAACAAATGCTAGAGGGAAAAAAACATATTCCAGCATTGAGCACCTTGTCCTGTGATTGTCAGCTCTTGTCTTCCGTTAGACAATACCAGTAAGTGGCAGCTATAACCTATATTAATACTGAAATATTGTTTACCATACTTTTTCCATGTTATAAATTAAATTATTTAAACTGAATAAAAAATATGGGAGAGAAATTTATTTTTTGGATCTTACACTCAGTCCAGAACTGTGATAAAATTTCATTTATTAATGAAAAGTATAATTGTTTAAACTATTCTGCAGCATTTTTGGAATCTGAAACAAGAAAACAGATCAAAACTTTGCAATCAGCTACTTCAGAGAATCTTTTCACTAGACACCAAATACTATATATGTGAACAGCACAGACCAGGAGAACCAGCAAAAACTGAGTACTCACCCCAATCTATACTCTGTTCACCAAAATAATACTTTGGCCTAAACAAATTTAAACGTAAAAATCGCAACACAATCTAAAAAAATACCAAAATTTTTTATTTTACATTCATGACCGCAAAGACATTGTTAAGTATACTGGACTAAGGTATAAGCTTATAATTGATGAGTCTTTTTTCCATTATTGGATTTTGGGAAATTTGTCTCTCAGATTTGTGGCACTGTATGTTCATTGTTATGGTTTTCGGGAACATAAAAAAGCACTACAAGGTACCAAGACTTGCTGATAATAAAATGGAATTTTTTTTTTGTTAAGGTGGGGTTTCTGGGTAATTTCACCTGTAGCTTTCCATTTGCCTGTAATGACTCCTACATTTCACATACAAAAATGACTTAACACTGAGACTGCATATACAGTAGCTTATGGTCCCCTTTTAGACACAAAGATGACACATTGATTAATCCACCCATCCATCCATTTTCTGTAACCACTTGTCCTCTTCAGGGTCATAGGAGACCCAAAGCCTATCCCAGAGGCTACAGGCGCAAGGCAGGGAACAACCTAGGATGATATGCCAAGCCATCACAGGGCACACTCATGCCAATCGCTCACACTTGCAATCCTACAATTTTTTACTCCAATTCACCTTAGCATGTTTTTGGACCGGAGTACCAAGAGGAAACCCCATGACAACATGTGCCTTGTTTCCACCAACACGGTGCAGGTGCTGGACTTTTCCCAATCCGGAACCAATTCCACGCATTTCCACCGCAAAGAAACTTGCCCTGAGCCAGAGAAAACGCTCCAGTATGGCACCAAAGAAAAGCCACAGAGTTTGGCACCATAACATCACCAAAAGTGAGCGGGCTATCATGTCCAAACCGGGCTATCATGTCCAAACCTTCCACATACCCAGAAAATTCAATCCATAACCAATATAGTCTAGTTTAATATCGCCGGTTTTTTTAATTCCGTGAAAAATGAAAAATCAATTTGCAGGTCAAATAAATAATAATAATAATAATAATAATAATACAATTATTAAGTACAATTATGTTGCAAGTGAAATAAATAAAATATCCTGACACTAGAGTGGCGAAAAGATAATGATACTGTCTGGAAAGTTCAGTTTTTAGCACTATTGGGTGATGCTTAAAAGCACAGCAATAAAAAAGCGAGTGAGAATAAACTAACAAAAACAGACGGGGGAGCCTTTACAGAGACAAAATGTTGTAAAACAGCTTAAAATAGTATGGACTGTATTTGCTGAAAATAAGATAAAATATTAACTTGCACTAAAACACTAAAAACACTAAAATTGACATACATAATGCAACGTTGCATTGTTTTTTTATTCTGTGGAAAACGAAAGATTGATCTGCTGACCAGATGTAGTAATAAAGCATAAATATGTCGTAGGTCAAATAAATAAAATATGAGGCGGACTGCAAAGTTCAGTTTTTAGCAGGCTTTTATTGTGCAATTCTTTAAAACACAGCAGTAAAACAGCGAGCGAGAATAAACTCACACATACAGATGGGGGAGCCTTTATGTATACAAAAGTGGATACAGGCAATAGAGACAGTGCATCGAGTCACACTTTGAATTTCTTTTTTCGATTCAGCAGCTTACAAAAACTACAAAAATCCAAAACAAGAAAAAAAACGAAATACAGATTAACCTTTGCTTCACTTTTACTTCTGCCTACATAACATTTCTGTTCTGTTCTTTTTCAAAACCAGTGGAAACGTGTGCAGGTTCTCAAAAGGCACCAAGCGAGAACCAGCCCAGCACCGGCTCTGTGTTGGTGGAAATGAGGAAATGGGGAAAACATGTAAACTCCATACACATGGGACGCTGGCTGAGACTCAAGTCCGGGTACCAGAGGTGTGAGGCAACAGTGCTAACCACTGCACCATGCCACCCCACAATGATCCAAAAATGAATATTTTATAATGAGAACCAGTCTATTACATTAAATTTATTGCTTCAGTCTTACTACTGTGTAAATTTCAGCCATTCACCTTGTCTCTCTGTACCCAGGTCAAAAAAAAAGAATCAAAAAACATGGGAGGACCAACAATAAATAAATAAATGAATAAATAAACTTTGTGATCGCTCAGTCTTTGAATTAGCATAGCGTTGCTTTCTTCTGCATTATTAGCGCACCATGAGAAAGACAGGAGAATCACGAATGCATAACAAATACCCTTTGTTCCACAAGTGGTCCTTGAAATGCTCTCAGTGCAGGTTTTCATTCTGCACTGCTCACTTTTGCTGTTGTCTATTTGAAGGGGACAGTGCTGAGTGTGGGGTGCACCCCACTTCAGTGTTTAAAAAGTTCTATATTGATACTGTAATCTTTTTTCCTCTTGCAGCACTGACATACCTAATGGAAAAGATAGAAAAGATGCAGAGGATAGTTCTGAGTTCTGATTCATACGTATTCTCTAGAAGGTCTTTGTTTAATTCTTTTTTTCTTTTTCTTCTTTGTAACGGCAGTTTCAACTTTCATTCCAGGAGGGCTTGCAAGTGTCCACCCTAGGTCTGAAAACTCTGCTGGTAGATAAGTGAACTGCAGAAGCCTGATACATAGCAAAAAAATACAATATAAATTCCTGGCATACATAATTTACCCCAAAGAATATACTGAGAGAAACTGGGGCTGTGGTAGCACAGCATGTCTGTAAAAAAACATTGCTCACTATGAACAGAGAGCGGGGTCCATGCAGGTAGCTGCAAATTAGGCTTTTGTGCATTGGAGGAGAAATCAGACCTGTGGCCACATATCAGTGAACAGGTGTAATTCTAAGACTGAATCACCTGAAGAGCCTTGACAGCCAAACAAAGACACTGAGAAAGAATGGGGTAGCTGTACTGTACAAAGTCACAGCAGCATTTCTGTAATATGCTCAGAGCATGGAAAAGCCACTATGATCTCCCAGCATAAAAAAAATCAAACGGCAAAAAAAAAAAAATACATATATAAAACTGCCAGCAAAACAAATGTCATTGTTTTACCTACTAATACACTTTCGTGTACTTTATGAAATATATCGATGACCTATTAAATACAGATAGTTCATATAATCAAAATACAGAACAAAATTGCTTATAGGCCTATACAAAGCTTTTTTACTTGAGAGTTTTTGCTATCCTACTACACCTTGTTTACAAGGCAGACAAAAGAAAATATTGGCTTTGTATTTACTGACAATATTACTGTAGTCTTATGTAATCTTTGGTTCTTATGATCTCCAAGACAGCACGTCCCACACAAACAGGAGTTAAAGTGGGTTGCCTTGCACAATATATGATCCACGGTGTTTCTGACAGCAATCAAAAGTCGGGAATCTGAATTTGTACAGTTTCCAATTGCAGGCAACTTGTACAGTAGCTACTAGGGGCAGGCGGATGTTCGCGCAAGTCCTTTGACATTCAATCCTCCTGCAAGTCCTACAAGTTGGCATCCTGATGATCTCTGCACCTGACTCAGCCCACCAGCTACAACAATGTCAATGTCAGGCAGCAACACAGGCAAGTCCTTGACTGTTATAACCTCTGTCCCTCTATTGACACCATCATGTACCTGGGGCATAAATCACTGGTGTAATGAAGCCCACACAGGCTGCAGGCATGGCTGCACTTGGCAGCCGCGACATATCGCGGGGCAGCAGAGTGCCCCCCATGCGCTCCCTCTGATTTGATTCATCGCTCCTCTGCTACGCTGCAGGATCAGAAGAGGATGAAAGACGGAGATGGCCGACTGAAAGGTCAGGAAACAAATTCAGTACTCAGAAGCATGGCAGGTAGCTTAAAGCAGAACCCCCCCCCCCTCTCCTAGAAGCACCCTAAACTCGTGTCCCTTGCCCAATCAAGTTAACACACCAGGAAAGTGTCTGATCTCAGGATCAAATGGTGCACTGCATATGAGAAGGGTGCATTGTAAAGACTGTATCTGAATGATGCAGTATTATGTGAAAAATATCATATCAGCCTGGTTTCATTCATAGTTCTTTCAAGTAAATGTGTTTTTTAAGTGACATACACATATACATATATGGCTAAAATGACACCATTAAAGATGTATTGAATATTTTAAACTTCACACGAGAGCATAATATGTCTAATTTTTACATTCGTTTTAAATGGCTGACTTTTAATGTACATTGAATATTTGCAGAGTATATTGTCTAACCCTTGCCCCATTTTTCCGGGTAATATAATTTCCTAGTATCTAGCATTGATTTAGAAATCAATGAAAAGAACATAAAAGGTATAATGCTTACTCCTCAAAACAGATAAAATCTGTCCAGTTCTGTATCACAAAATATAACAACGAGATATCATAAATCAGAATTTTACAGTAAAAAGCAAATCAAGCTGCAACGATAGACTTAGTTTTTAGAATATGCCCTGCTTTAAAATGTGTCAACATTTGACTGAACGAGAAAGCTATTTTAAGAAAAACTCAGCTGGTAAAAGTTACACTCATTGTATATAGCACTATAATTAGTAAGAAAAATTCAGATCTTCACATACAACAAATGAACTGCAATAACAAATCAGCCAAACAAGCAAGTCATAGGGCAAATGCCTTACTGTGTTAAGTTCAGCATGGAAGGTCTTAACCCACCAGATTTGTCTTGTCACTGTCCTAATTTTACCTGAACTCTTTCAACAGGTGTGTGTGACACACACAGACACACACTAATATTTATATTCCCTCAAGGTATATTTCAATCTTTTAATCAAGGTCACCCTAATTTATTTCATGCCTCAATAACATTAACCCAAATCCAACCAACAGTTCTCTTCTTCCTGTAATTTCTGTACTTACAAATTACACACGTAGACGTACATGTTCCGTTTCTCTAATCCTCCGCAAACGTCCCCGTCCTTCCGACGGAATACAATAGGCGGCCAGGCGGATACAATCACCATTGCAACATAATCGCAACTCATCGGTCATCATCTACTCGGGATTCTGCTAGAAAAAGCACTGCGCCAAAACAAATGAATTCATTGAGGTTTTTTGGCATCGAAAGGTCCGGAACACGAGCAAGAAAACGGTGTTTGATATTATGAAACTGACACATAAACCACGTAATTATCTGCGCACCTGAAAGGTTCAAGTCGAACCCGCATTTACTTGTGTTTCGTCTACATTTTTAGACGATGTTTATATGAATTTCGCTATTATACGTCACTTTGATGTAAATAACATGCACATTGCTCGCTACTTAAAAATCACATTAGGAGCATTATTGTCACCACTTATGTAATATCTGGCGTAACTGTTATTTGCGTTTTAACTGTCAAACAATATATTTCATAAATTATTTCTATTGAAACATGTGAAAACTGCAGCCTACCAAGGAAAACTACATCGTTATCTTAAACATTTTATCAACAAATTAATGCTTATACACATGGATTTTAAATTAATTAACGGAGCCAGCGTGATTATTGTCATTAGCAGTCTACAATCTAGAAGAAAAAAAAAAATCATAAATTTACTAAAATGTTCCTTTCAGTTAGACAAGCAGTTATCTAAAGTCACCTTTTTAGTGAACAGCTTTGGTTGAAGTATGTTATTAATAACATTAAACGATTGACGAATGGCTTTATTATGTTAATTGAATTTTAAAATGTCGTGTTGTGAACTATTTCAGTTTAATGGGACATTTAAAATGAATTATACTGCAGCCTTGGGTAATATAACTGTAAATCACAAAACTTACCAGGATGAGATTCGGCCCTGAGGAGCACGAAGGATGAGAAAATTAAAGACGAGATCCACCAACACGATTGCAGTAGTCTCCGCATGTCACAATACTCATCGAGAGTGAAAGGCAACAGCTGACAAAGTGTACAAAATTACTAGGTAAAGGAAATTTAAAAAGTCAAAACAAGTAAACACAGCCGCCGTGTCAGTGTAATGAACTTTGTTACAAGCTTCGGTTTTCTTAAATGTTTTAAATATCACCGGCAGATGAACAAGTTTTCTTCTCAAAATCTCCCTAATGCAAGCAGTTCCTTCAAATTCGGAGATTAAATATGTCAGGCACAATCGTGCATGCAGCCCTTTCAGTTCCTGTAGCGGGGATGTAGAGGACAGTTCTCTGGTTAGCTGTGTTCGTCTATGCAAGACGGAGATGCAGCGCTTCTCGCAATAACAGAAAGGGAATTGTTAGAGCTGCGCTGGAAGCTTCCCATTCTTCCATCCAGGAAGTAACTAACATGTGAGCCGGGGTCTGGCAGCGACTTTAAAAAACCTAGATGAAGGGGAGGGGAGGGGATGGAGAATCGGAGCGCACCCCCAGGATCCTAGCGCCGAAGAATGATCGCGGCCGCACGTTGCTGCGTGTAGGCGCGCTGCATTTAGTTTTTACAGCCATGTAGAGAATCTATAACTGCAATGCATTATGTATTAATAGCTATAAATAACAATTATAACTAGGCATAAGGTTTGGGGAGCGAAGCATGAAACCTAGAATGATCCTGAAGCTGTAAAAATATATTTCTAGATGATTTATTCAATAAGAATTTACCACAGCGGCTTTGATACCGAATTTGTTTCTGGAATTTCTGTTTCGGTTACATTATGACACATAATACCTGTAGGGTAAATGTGGTAATATGGTACATGCGGGTTCATTTTATTTATGCAGTCGATCACTCATTCATTCAGTCCTCCATTCATCCTGTCAGTCACTTTATTTCATCCATTCATTCAGTCTTTGTAGTTTTGGCAGTAAACATCATGTACTTTAGAAACTGATATGAAAGATAAATTGTATCACATTTCACTGTAAGAAGCAATTCGGTGCAGAAAATCGTGTCAAGAATATTTTATGTTCATTCAAAATAATACTAGGCCTATACAGATATATAAATAGCTAAAAATGTACATTACTTGTACTCCTACTTGGCTGAGCACATGCCTGTTTATAACATGACCACATAAGTAGCTAAATTTGTCTTTGACCTATGGAGACTTTTATGAAACTACGAAATACTTGGGAACACGCATAGCTTCAGTTTAATAGGACACTGTTGAAAATGTGTGATTTAACATTTACACCTACAACTACAAATCTACGCTATACACCTAAATGTGACAAATGTGACAAAAAAGTAATTGAAAATAATACGAAAAAAGAATTATTGTCAGCCCTGTGTTGGCCTTCATTAGCTTGGCAGGTTCTGAAACACCACTTGGCTCAAAACTTTTGATATTGATGTGAAAATGTGTTGTTTTTTTCCCCAGAATTCTTTTACTCACAACTAAGAAACCCAAGGTCTTTTGAAGGTATTCATTCCCTTACTTAAGAAAAAAAAACTATGCTATTTTCTAAGGACATGCTATTAATCAAATTAACTTGTGAGAAATACAGTTTGTTTTTCACTGCTTATATCCATGCATTTGGGAAACAAAACTGGCTACCAGTGTACAGTAGTAGTAATTCAGTCTTTGGTATTTGAACCTGTGTTTGTTTGGTCATAAAACCAGAGCCTTTAACAAGCACCACCATCTGCCTGCCCACTACACCACCTGTTATCAGGTTTTCTTGACTCACAGAACTCCAGAACTGTGAAATGTCCAGGTTCTTGTTTGTAGGGTGCCAAATGCAACGGAAAAACACTTTCGTTTTTGCGGGTGATTTTTTTTCCCTGGATTTAGACAAAATATCACATTTTATCTCACATTTCATAAGAAATTATGGGACTTGTTCTATATCTATTTATATTAAGAACCCTGCCATAGAATTTTATTTTCTTAACTTTTAAAGTTACCTGGAAAAGTAAATGTGTTTTGTACTCCATACTTCTCTGTCAGTAAATCATCTCATTCCAAAAACTTGTCATTTGTGAATATTCCAACGGGCATACATTGCTACATCGTAACTTTTTTGGAATTTTAATTTCATTCACTTACAATTAGCCCGAACTACCGTAAATCCGACAAATAATCCAACTAATCATGAAATCCAATTCTAGCCTGGTTAATTGCCATTGTTAGCAATATAAGTTGATAACACATTACGTGCGGCGCTTTATGTATAAAACTCCGTAGCAACACATCCATAGATAAGTTGGATGGTATAGTGTGTGCGACCGATTTAATAAGCCACAAATGAGAAGTAGTGCTTAAACAGTATAAAACTACAACTTTCCCTTCTGTTGATAAAGGGGACAGCCATCTCAGATTCTGAACTCAGGATTCTCCTCTGAACTCGGGATCCTCTGTGCTGCTCCGAGATATTTCTCGGATCTCAGAGAAACGGAAGCGTGCATGTTGTCACTTCCGGCTTCAAAACTCCCAGGGCAAATGGAAGAGAAGGGTCCAGCTGCAGGCGCCTGTGGAGAGGAGATCCACCGGAAATACGTCACCTCCACAGGAAACACGTGATCTCAACTCTGTGTTACAGTCAATAAACACTAACCTTAACCCTAACCCTAACCCTAACCGGAGTACGCCCTTAAAGATCACTTCCGGTGGAGCTCCATTCTACAGGCGTCTGCAGCTAGACCCTCTTGAAATAGAACGCACCAAAACTACCCGAAATAGGTTGACAAAGACATTTCAGGGATTTTGAGTCATTCTCATTTATTTCTGTTACGATCCCCAGTCTAGGGTTAGGGACCACCAGAAAGGTAAGGGAAAGGGAGAGGGGAAGACAAGACAACCAGGGAATAAGGGAACGGGAACAAGGGACACAAGAGGGATCTTTTTTTTATGTATTTTTTTTTTATTTTTCACAAACACGTTCACAAACACGAGGTGCAACAAACTTCGGGAGTGACAAGGCCAAAACAACA
>JAODLC010000113.1:25119174-25146547 GCA_026781145.1 Hippopotamyrus pictus
CAGTTTGACTTCTGATATTCAGATCGAGTTCTAGGTCAAACTGGTTTGTTCGACTTTCAAGAAATTCGAGTTCTAGTGACTTCGAGAATCGAGGTACCACTGTATTTATATTTCCATCTATCCATACATCTCCCAGCCTCATCTATTTCGGCGTCACAAGAAGCCTGCAGGTTACCCAAGCAACAACACAGGGTGCAAGTAATGGAGACCCACACAATATTAGGGGCACATATGTTGAAGTGAAGGGGCAGGATTAAAATCAACAACCAAGAGCTACGGAGCAATAGCGTTACAGTGCTTCTGAGCCCCCCTGCCTCCCCCTTCGTATTTAAAAAAATAATATACAAATCTAATTTATGAACTCATTTTAATTATGAATGTTAGTTATTTGTGGTTTGAAGGTAAAGCATGTCTTTTTTTTACATAATAACAGTCCTATACAAGTACTTGGTGCTAAACATATAAAATAACACACCGATCTGGCCAGAATTATTATTTAATGGTTTTCCTGCCTCTCTCTATGCATCCTTGAATCTGCAAAAAATACTGCTAGTACCATTTTTTATTTATAAAATATGGCATTAATATAAAGTTGTCCTCTGACCTCTCATGCTAAATGAATACAGTACACTAGGTTTTTTATTTTACATGTCCTGGTATTGCATCATTAGTCTATCATCTGTTCAATGGTGAGTCAATGTCATTTCATCAATGGAAATTCAGATGAATATGTGACTTATGAAAAATTCATTACAGCATGTTCAACAACATATTTCTATCCACAATACATCCAACTTCTATAAATGCAGCTGATTTTTTTTGGTTCTTTCATACAATTTGTTGTCAAATTATTTATTATATAAAATGGTTAATAGTGTGTTAGGCTTCACAGAAAAGTTTTTTTGAGGAAAAAAAAAAAGTGTGATAGTTTAGTTAACTTTATGAGGAATTACCAAGAACATGCTAGCATGTGTGCCATCAAATGCCTGAGTATACAAACATACAACCTGTGGGGTCTATTCTCCCATCAGGAGCTTAAGTCAAAAAAGCACTTAAAAAGCTAAAAAGTCAGAATTCCAAGAAGTAAAGTCGCAATTTCGAGAAATAAAGCCACAGTTATGAAAAAGAGTCACAAATAAGCAATCTTTTTTTCATGTAGCGGAAATTGAAGAAACAATTAATAATTATATAACAGGATGTTTTGAGGAAAAAAAAATAAGATAGATCTTCTTGGTCAGATTGTTTTATTTCACAAAGTGTCATATGAAATTGACAGGGTACACTTAAACATATGTCAGTAGCAGCAGACCATCATCTGCACCAGTCTGCACTCATGTATATCATGTATGTGATAGTTCAAACAAACCTAGACTGTCGACGCTGGCATTACTTGAATGTGTTTCAGACATTTTATTACATACACCAATCAGCCAGAGCATTAAAGCCACTGACAGGTGATGTGAATAACATTGATTATCTCGTTACTATGGCACCTGTCATAGGTGCCATTATATATTAGGCAAATGAACAGTCAGTTCTGAAACTTAATGTATTGGAAGCAGGAAAAATGGGGAAGTGTAAGAATCGGAGCGCCTTTGACTAGGGCCAAATTGTGATAGACGACTGCATCAGAGCATCTCCAAAACAGTAGATTTTAAGGGGTGTTCACAGTATGCAGAGACCAGTACCTAAAATGGTCCAAAAAAGACCAATTGGTGAGCTGGCAATGGGGCCCTGGGGGCCCAAGGCTCAATGATCACTGATGCACGTGTGGAGCAAAGGCTAGGTAGTCTGGTCCAGTCCCACAGGAGAGCTAGCATAGCAGAAATGGCTGAAATTGCTGAAAAAAAAACGCTATCTATGATGTCAGAACACACATATGAGTCTTACTTGTTCAACATTGATCATATAGGTTTAATATTGTAGTGCCGGTGGGATTTGTATATCGCAATATGCTCGCGGGCAACTTTACATAGCCCCTTTTAGTGTTGTTACTGTTAATACTTGTTGTAGTTGTGTTAATAGACATACTGGGCCCACACAGCATGCCCTGAAACGTTCCTGCCAGTCTGCTGGACACGCACCGGACAGGAAGATGTCATCAAGCGAGAAAGGTGGGCTCTTCTGCAGAGTCTGCCCGCTTATCGAGTGCTCCCTGCTCATCAGCCGCGAGGAACCGCAGCACGATCAGGAGGCCCCACAGCAGGACCAGCCTGCGACACAGCATCAAGGCCTCACTAAGCAGGGTAGAAAGAAGAACAGGGGCCAGGAGGAAGGTGCCCCACCTGCGGTCCTTGGAGAAGGGGGCCTGGCTGTGTGAGTCATTGGGAGCTGGCAGCCCTCTGTCATGGGAGGTGATGTACCAGCAGCTGCCACTGGGCCCCTGGGACTTGCTTCAAAACTGAGGTGAGGATTGGGGGTGGTGGTCGCCAGGAAGGATGACTTTTGGGGGGCGGCAGTGTAGCGCTGGCAGGATTCGTATATCCTAACATGCTTGCTGGCAATCGTGTAAAGACCCTTGTAGTGTTGTTACTGTTAATACTTGTTGTACTGTTGCGTTAATAGCTGTATTTCCCAATTGTGGCATTGTATGTTACCCGTGTCTTATTTGCACCCTGTCTGATCCTCACATGTCCTTAGCTTTGTATAAATCTCCCACTCTGTGTCTACCTTACAGTTCGGTGTCATGAAACGCTGGAAGCATGGCGGGGAGACAAATGCAGTAGTCCAGGAATTAGGGGTTGACACAATCATGAGAAGTTCTTCACCAGGGTCTTGAGCATAGGCGAAGCAGCGGGGAGACGAACGTGGGGCACAGGTGAAGCAGCAGGGAGATGAATCTGGGGTGCAGGCGAAGCAGGGGGGAGACGAATCTCGGGGGCAGGTGAAGTAGCGGGGTGTCCAGGTGAGGCGAACACTACCAGATCGAGAATCGAGAGGGGATCCCTCGATTCGCTGCCAGAGAGAAGATGGGGATCACGATGGGTCCCAGAGGGATTTCAAGCACGCCCTCTCCTTCGTGAACCTTCTGCTTCTATTTTGTGCATGACGATGCAGCAGGGGTAGCAGAAAGTTCGGGCTGCCTGAAAGGCAGGAGAGAAGACCCTCCACAGTCCAGGTACACCTGCCGTATCATTGTTTCAGTGGGTCCACCTCTTAATTTGCGCCAAGTTCTGCCGCACCTCTTTCGTACAGTGCGGGTCTTCCGCTGGGGACATCTCTTTCAGTATCTCCCTCGACTGGAAAGCAAGGGCTTTGGCAGCTGGGTCCTCCCTCACCTCAGGCTGCCAGAACCATTAGATCACCTCGTCCACCAGGCTGAGGTATTCTTCCTCCATGAGGCGAGGCGTTTTTTTCGCCAGTCTAGTCATTCTGTTACATCCTCCAGGGCACAGAATGGGGAAAGAGGAGCAGGAGTCAAGGAGTCTTATTATTCTGTCATGAAATGCTGGAAGCATGGCAGGGAGACAAATGCAGAGTCCAGGAATGAGGAGACATGATCAGGAGCACAGGAAACACTAGTGATCTAATGACGTTAATGACCGGACTGGGGAAACATACTCTAATGCGGACTTAAATGCACAAGACTAATTAACAACAACTAGAAACAGCTGATAACATGGGAATTTCACATGAGGTAAATGGGGGGACATGGCACATGGGAGGATCAGATGAGCAGGGCGTGACATTCGCCCGACCTCTTTGTATTTCTGCTATTATGTTGGGTTTGGTGATTGTTGGGTGCCAGTTATATATTAAGGACTGTAATAAAAGACTGTTCTTCCCAGCAAGCAAGTCTCTTTCATATCCGCTGCTCTCGCGATGCTTCAATCTGCCAGGCGCTACAGTATATTGCACAAGAATACATATACTATCCACATGTAGCCATATATAAATCTGATCACCAGTATCGTGTAAGGTCATATATGAGTCGTATATGAAAGATCCATACATACTGAGTAGTACCCATAAAAGACTGTAATGTGCTAGTAAAGAGACCATCAGCTTGATGAATGTCCGATTGTCTTTTAAAATAGCCATAAAAAGAGTTTACCTAACTTTCTTATATTGCTGAAGGCCCACCTGGACTTCGATCACCAGCACCTCATCACAAGCAGAGCAGCAACCCCATGCTGCTCAGGGTAAGGGAGTGGCTGGGTAAGAGCAGGCAACCGGGCTAGGAGGTGATCCACTGTACTCTAGCCACACAACTGGCAATCCACATGGACAAACACCAGCGCAATTGGGACACCCACCTTCCCTTGGTCCTTTAGGCGTATTGTGCAGCGGTGCAGGAAAGCACAGGTTACCCCCCGGCTGTGCTCATGTTTGGCCGTAAGCCGTGGACCCTGGTGGAGCTGGTGTTGTACTATGTGCCTTTTACGGCCATATAAACACCAGGTATTGTCAATTTTTATGGTTTTCCAGCGCTTTACTTAGTCTAAATACTTAAAAGAGCCAATAAATGAAAAATATGAAATGATAGGGGAGAGAGAGGAGAGGGGGAAAGAGTGTGTTGTGAAAATGCTATAAACTACAGGACAGTACACATCTTAGCCTACTGTGAGTGCTGTACAGTACACTCACTGTTCTGCTCCGATCGTCCACTCCTTCCGTGTGGCATGCCCCCTCGTTAACCTCATGTGGATTCCCCGTGTTTACCAGCTGTTTTCTGTTGCTGTCATTAGTCTTATGTATTTAAGTCTGCGTTAGGTATGTTTTCCCCAGTCCGGTCATTGAAGTCTTATGTCTGTTTTGTGGCCTTGCCTCCATAATAAATCCCTTGTTTCCCGATTGCCTGATCTGTCTGTGCCTCTCTCTCTGTTCCGTGTCCTGCTTATGGCGTGACAGAATAATCGGACTCGTGAAAGAAAAGCCTGGCAATCTGGCAACACACCTGCTGGACGACGAGCTTGACAGACAGCAGGGAAAAAGGCAAAGCAGAAGAAACGAAGACAGGAGACGCTGGAGCTCTTCCTAAGGGCCATCTCGGTCTCCACTACCTGCCCTGTTGTGTGTTGGGGGGAGCCCCTCCCGATCCTCAATCCGGCAGTGTTCGCGCACAACGTCACCGCCACCGCTATACTTTAGCCGCCTGCCGCTTCGCCCAAGCAGAAGCCCGCATCGCAGGCGCTTCTCTGCAGCCAACCGACGCTTGTCTGCCGGATGCCACCGCTGCTTTTCAAGGTACGTGCTTGGCACTGATAGGTGCCAGGGCGCTTGGAGATGCCATTCCCTGGGTCCCCAAGTTCCTCAAGAAAGGGGTGTCGGCTCCACCCCCCGGGGTTACCATGCCCGAGGATCATCTGCCCGCAGCTTCGCAGCCACCTGCAGCCAAGGCGTTTGCCCACAGCTTTGCCGCCGCCTGCGCCCGGGGCTCATCTGCCCGCAGCTTTGCCACCACCTGCCCCCGAGGTTCATCTACTCGCTGTTCATCTCCATCCAAGACCCTAGCCGGGCGATTCTTTATTCTTCAGGGGGATCCAGCAATACAGGACTTGACGGAGTCTTGCTCCTCAGACAGCTCAGGGAGGAGTTTGCCGAGGTAACTCAAGTTTCCCCACCAGAGGAGCTGGAGAAAGCGGAAGAGATGCCCTCCGTGGTTCCTGTCTCGGCGGCTCCTGCACTGCCCTTCAAGGTTCCAGCCCCGAGGTTCCAGCCCCCGTGGCCGACACGCCACCCTGCAAGGCTCCAGTCCCAGCGAATGACGCTCTGCCCTGTGAGGCTCCAGTCCTGGCAGAAGATACGCCACCCTCTGCAGTCCCAGCCCTGGTGGCCAATGCGCCGCTCCGCCAAAGTTCCCACGCTGGTGGTTGATGCTTTGACCCCTATGGTTCCTGCTCCGGCACCCGAGGTTCCTGCTCCAGTGCCCGAGGTCCCCGCGACTGAGCTTCCTGCTCTGGCACCTGATGTCCCCGTACCCGAGGTTCCTGCTCCGGCGCTCAAGGTCTCCGCGCCCGAGATCCCCATGCCCAAGGTTCCTGCTCTGCTCCCAGTGGTTCCTGCTCCGCCATCCCAGACCCCTCGGCCTGCAGCCCACCTGGTTTCTGACCCTCCGGCTGCAGCCCCCTCCCATCCCTGCCCTTCAGCTACAGCTCCTCTGGCTCCTGACCCTCCGGTCACAACCCCCCTGGTTTATAACCTTCCTGTCCCAGTCCCCCCGGTTCCTGACATTCTATGCCCCGCTTATGGCATGACACTTATCGATTGCTTATGAGACATGATGGGGAAGAAAGAGGAGAATGTGTCTGTGTGTTGGTACCTGTAAATGTATTGTACAGTAATTAAATTATGCTGTAAAAGAAAAAAATATTTTATTGAATATCTAAGCCTAAGATGGGTACTTACTGATTGCTTCTTCCATTATGCTACGGTGCTCCTGGCAATGACGATGTTGATGATGACGGTGGTGATAAAGTGACGATGACACTGTACAATGCCTATGATAATGAAATGACTGTACCTGAGTATGGTGTGCAGTGTAAACGTTTGTGATTTTTCAGTTTTCTCTGCAGTTGACCACGGAGAAGTGGATCAGCAGATTCTGGGGTATGACTGTACACCCTTCTCATTTAGCATGTCATTGCATTTCACTTTCCAGTTACTTTTTATTTATATTTTAAATTTACTGTGTTATTTCATATCTTTATTATTCTTTATTTTTATTTTGGGTCCAAGCATGCAGTGTTGTAACCCATTGTATTGGGTAGGATTTTTATTATTATTATTATTATTATTATTATTATTATTATTATTATTATTAGCCAGTGACTATTCATTTCAGCATCATTGGTGAGTGCTTTATTTGCCTTTCAGTGGACCTGCTCTCTAACTCCTGCTTTGCTCAGGAGCCTTGTGGTGATTACAAAGCCACTGTGTCCCACTTCAACTGGATAAACTTTTACTTTCCAGCCTTGCTCCTCTGTTTCTGCTGCAAGGTTAGCATTTTGCAGTTTCCGTTTGAATGCCTCATCTGCAGCATCCTCTCAAGGGACCATCAGCTCAAAGATGAAGACACGCCAACAAGAGTTGGACCATAGAACCAGATCCGGTCGCAGGTTAATCATTGCAATTTTGAATGGAAAATTGAGTCTCTGGGTAAGGTCAACACATTTTCCAGGCCTTGGCTGTGTTCAGTGGGCATGAGTCAGAAGTAGAGAGGTTATCCCCAGTTTCTCATCTTCCTGGATGAAGAATGGTGGTTGTGGGGCCATTGTCTGGGAATTGGGAGGCATGACATTGGTGGTTACTCTCTTATGCTCAATTTTAGCTACCAAACACCTCAGCAGCTGGTTGTTACAGCCAACCATGATGTGTGTGGGCGTTGCCAGAATTGCACACAGAGGACAGGCTGGATCCTCTCACATCTGGAAATTTAACTTTGTCAGAGAGGGCAGAACATCATATATGGCTCTGATAATGAAGCTGAGCCTGTTTGATTCCATGCTCCACATCACTTCATGAGATTTTCCTCCTGTCAATGCCCTCCCACCACATCCAGCAGCCTTGCTTGGCTTGGTATATTGCTATGGCACATCTGGCTGCTTCTTCCTGGTGGTATAGCTCCTCCACCAGAAGGTGCTGGCATTCAGTTGTAGTTTCCTTTTGCCAGGTAGGTTTCATTGTGCCCAAACCAAAGCCCCCTCTGCCTTGTTTGACATAGTCCACTATATCCTAGTGTTGGAGGGCAGATCTTGCATCCAGTACTGCCGTGGCTTGGATCCATTTCTTCCCTCTTGCTAGGTTTGGGGAAATGCCTCTGATTGAGTCCCAAGATATTGTGTCATCTCCAGCCTTGCTTTGGCACATTTATATTCCCCCATGAGGCTAGAGATTAGCAGTGAAATTTCCATACAGCCCTATGCTGCTGAAGCACCTCAGAAGCCCAAGCCTCCTCACTTGTGTGTTCACAAGTCTCTCCAACCGATTTGCATAAGATAAGGTGACCTCATAAAGAGTAATTGGCCACATCAGGTGTAGCAGCAATCCAAATTGAAAGCACCAAAGCTTCAGCTTCCCTGGGGTAGCACTGTTGTTAATATGCTTCAGGCCACTGATTGTACCTAAGTTGTTCTGCCTGTTAATGTATTTGAGATCTTTGTTGTACCATCAACCAAGGCTTTGATGGAGTTCTCCAGGATGGTTGGTATGGGCTCATCGTTAATGTAGAACCTTTCACTGATGAGCCAGCTTTTGACAATGAAAATACTACAGGATTGTTAGGGATCTGGGTGGGAGTGGGGACCAGGCATAGTGCAGGTCGGAACAGAAATGGATGACCCACTGGCGGCTCATGGGACAAATGAAAACACTACAAAAAAACCAAAAGGACCATGAGGGGTCAAAAGCAGAAGTGGATAAACAAAGACTAAATTTACAAAAGGGTCAAGACAGGTTGGCTACAAACAGAATATTCAAAACTTTACTGACAATACAACTACCACAAACCATCACAAACAATGAACCACTAGGGACTAAAACTCAGGCAGGAACTTAAATACAAAAAATGAACAGGGTAATGACTGTTAAGGTGGCCGAGTAGGGAGGAGGCGAACCCTGAAATGCGGAGGCAAAGGTTTTTATTTCTGAGATCGGGTTGAACAGAAACCAAGAGGGACGTGCTGAATCATGGTCGAGGGGCAGGTGAGAGTCGGTAACCGTGAAGATCAGTCCAGGACAGGTGGACGAGACGAGGATCCAGAGAGGGCGGAGGAGAGTAGACAAGGGAGCAGGGAGACGAGGCAGGGATGATGGATGAAACGAGCAGGGAAGGCAGACAGGCGATCAGGCAGAACACAGCAGGGAAGGCAAACCGGGAAGACAGGACACAGAGAAATTGCTTGGTAAGGCACATCACTAGAATGGCAACAATACTTCGCACTGCCTGCCAGGTGGAGTACGATTAAATAGCTGGCCGATCCAATGGTGATTGGCCTCTGGTGCTTTGCCCCACCTGTGTGGGCGTGACAGTGCCCCCCCCCCCCCTTGACAGCCGCCTCCTGGAGGCCAAGGGCGGTGAGGATGGCCCGGTGGCCTCGGCGCTGGCTTGGAAGGGTGAAGTCTGAGATGAGAGTAGGGTCGAGGATGTCTGAAGCGGGTACCAAGGAATGTTCATCTGGTCCGAATCCCTCCCAGTCGACCAGGTATTGTAGGCGGCCTGCCCGCCACCGGGAGTCGAGAAGGGCACGAACCGTGTATGCAGCAGAACCATCGGACAGCGTCGTTGAGGGATGAGGTGTCAGCAACGACGAGGGATGCGAGGAGCTGTAATGGACAGGTTTAAAAAGGGAAACATGGAAGGTGGGACATACAGTATACGGTATAGGCTGGGGAGCTGAAGGCAATAAGAAGAGGGCCCGACTTGGTGAAGGATGCGGAACAGCCCTATGTACTGAGCAGAGAGCTTACAGCACGAGGGCAACTTCAGGTTCCGCGTGGAGAGCAAGACTTGTTGCCTTACCCTGTAGGTGGGACCTGGCTGCCGGCAACGATCGGCTTGGGCTTTGACATGGGTCAAGTGTGTAAGTAGAGCTTATCTAGCCAGGTGCCAGACCCTCTGGGCATCCCGAAACCAACCCTCAATTCGTGGGATGTTTCAGAAGAGGGAGTCACAGGGGAATAGGTGAGGCTGGTACCCTAGCACACACTGGAAGGGAGACAGGTCCGTCACTGGACTCACCCGAGTGTTGATGGTATATTCTGCCCAGAGAAGGTGAGAAACCCAGTCCCCCGGTTGACCACAGCACAGGAGCCGGAGGGCTTTGGAAACTTCTTGGTTTGTCCGTTCCGCCAAGCCATTGGATTGTGGGTGGTACGCTGAGGTCAGGCTGAGAGAGATATTGAGTTTACTACAGAAGGGACGAAAAAGCTGGGATGCAAATTGGGGTCCTCGGTCAGATACGATATCTTCTGGGAGGCCGTAGTACCGGAACACCAAGGTAAGGAGAAGGTCGGCCAGATCCATTGCTGTTAGGAGCTTGGGGAGAGCGATTAGAAAAGCGGTCCACAACGGTGAGGATGACGGTGTTACCTTTAGAACACGGTAAGTCTGTTATGAAGTCCATGGCCAGGTGGGACCATGGACAAGTTGGGATAGGGAGCGGATGTAAGAGACCCACAGGGGTTTGATGGGAGGCCTTTAACTGGGCACACTCTGGGCAGGAAGTCACGTACTCCTCCACATCCTTCTGCCATTTTGGCCACCAGTAGCACCGCACCACCAGTCGTAGGGTTGCAGAGGTCCCTGGGTGACCGGAACTGCGAGCTGTATGGATCCATTGGAGCAGAGCGGGACGATGGACCGGGGGTACGTTCCATCAGCCCGGTGGACATCCCACGGGAGGAGGTGACCAGTCATTCAGGGCTCGGAGAGTTTCATCGAGGGACCAGGAGATGGTGGCGGTGAAACAGGATGGAGGAAGAACGGGTGTACCTGAGTCGTCGGATGTGGAGGGATCATGCTGGCGAGAGAGAGCGTCGGCTTTTCCATTCTTGGAACCAGGGAGGTAAGTTACTATGAAATGAAAGCGAGAGAGGTATTGCAGGTTACGGTGGTCGGTAAAGACTTGAAAGGGATGTTTGGCTCCCTTGAGCCAGTGACGCCACTCCTCAAAGGCTAACTTCATAGCCAGGAGTTCCGATCACCGACATCATAATTGTTCCGCCGGGGAGAGTTTCTTTGAAAAATAGGCACAGGGGTGACGACGGCCAGTTACCGGGTCACGTTGTATAGGAACACCTCCGACTCCCGTCTCAGACACATCCACCTCCACCTCAAACGGATCTTCGGGCCGAGGCTGTTGGAGGATGAGGGCAGAACAGAAGGCCTCCTTCAGCTTACGGAAGGCTAGATCAGCTTCCGGGGTCCACCTAAACTGGTTGGGACAGTTGCGAGTAAGCGATGTCAGTGGCGCTGGGATCCGGCTAAAATTTCAGATGAATTTTCGATAGAAGTTGGCGAACCCAAGGAATCTCTGGAGCTCCTTCACCGTCCGGGGAGGCAACCAGTCTTGGATTGCCGCTACCTTGCTCTCATCCATAGACACTGCACCTGGTCGGAGGATGTAACCTAGAAACTGGACCTGAGATTGGTGAAACTCACATTCTAGCGGATACTCCCATAGGCGCTGGAGAACCTGGTGAACATGATTAACATGTTGGGAGAGAGAAGGAGAATAGATCCAGATATCGTCAATGTAGACTACCACGAACCTGTTAATCATGTCTCCGAAGACCATGTGCATGAACGCCTGGAAGATAGAGGGGTTATTAGCTAAACCGTACGGCATGACGAGACACTCATATTGACCAGTATGTGTGATGAAGGAAGTCTTCCACTCATCCCCCTCTATAAGCTGGTGCCTGGCTCTATAAATTGATACAGGGGCGTAATCCTCCATCTTTCTTAACGAAGAAGAAACCAGCTGTAGTTGGTCAAATAGAAGGTCGGATGATACCTTGTGCCAGGGCATCCCGTATATACTCCTCCATAGCAGTTTCTTCAACCTGGGACAGGGGGTACAGTCGACCTTCAGGAGAGGGGCACCTTCGATAAGGTCGAGGAGTGAAACAGACAATTAACCAATACGGGAAGGTGCAGGACAACGAGCAATCAGGAAAACACACAAGGGCAGGCACAAGAACGGGCAACAGGTGAAACTAATTAACTCAGGGAACTGAACAGGGAAACAGAAACTGACACTGGGGAATAACAGACAGGTTGAAACACAAGCACGGGCACAGAGAATTTATCCACAACCAAATACAAATCAGAAGACAGAGGGACTAGAAACTCATACAATGAAACACTGGGGAATAAAATACAAAAACAGAGGAGGTGGGACTCAAACATGTGACAAAATGGATTTGTAAGTAGCCACATGCTCTGAGCAATGCGGCTGATAGGAAACAGGGGAAACACAAAGACAGACAGGAGGCACAGTATGGCCAGCGATGTCTGCTGGCCAAACGGGGAAGGGATACGAAAAGACTGAGACAACAGGAGCTGACCCTGACAAGGATTTACTATAGGTTTGATCTCTATCTGGGCTGAATGAAAGTTTCCCAGGAGCTTTTCTAGCAGGTGCACGCTTTTGTTGTTGTTATTGTGGTCATGTCATCCATGTATGCGCTGATTGGAGGAAAAAGCAATTCATTCTTCAAGCATTCCCCTCCAATTAACCACCTTAATGCAAAGATGATTAACTCTATTTCTACGGAAAATGCCAGGGGAGAAATGGTACAGCCTTTTACCCAGTACTCCCAGGCGGTGTTGTCGTCCTGTGTTTTAATGCAGAATTGGAGATCCTGAAAGTAAGCTTTAACTAGCTTTGTAATGCTTTCTGGGACCTTGAAAAAATTAAAAGCTGTCCATAAAATTGTGTGAGGCATCACCCATTGGCTAGATGTAGGAAAACCATGTGTAGGTTTCTCATTTACTTCTTGACAGTTTTTATCTAGTGCCATATGGACATTTACATGTTTCGGTCATTCTGAGAAATCACATATCCCTGCTTTCTGCACTTATATATTGACAAAGTTATTGCTCTGCAAGAATGCTAAGAGTCGTTGGGCCACAACACTGAAGATGATCTTTCCTTTTATATTCAATAGACTAATATGTCAGAACTGGTTGATTATTGAGGAGTTATTTTCTTTGGGAATTAGGATCCCTCCTGGCCTTTGCATGCCTTAGGTATAATGCCTTTAACTCGTGCCACTTTTATTAGCTTCTAGAGGTCTTTCAGGATGCCTGGACTATTCTTATTGATTCTATACAGAATGCCATTGGGCCCTGGGGCAGATGCTGATCTTGCACATTATTGTGCTTTCTACCTCATTCCACGCAGGGACTCAGGTAGGTGAATTGGTGGCATATCATCTCGAATGGTGACTGTATTATACTTCTGTTTGGCAGAGTAGGTCTTCCTGTGGTGCTCCTAAATCCTTACAGGTACTCAAAGGATCCCACTCTTCTCTTTGGAAAAGAGGCTTTTGACAAAATTGTAAAATACACTTCACTCATTAGAACATATAGTAACACTTTACCGGGGTACATATCATATTCTTAAGTAATGATTAACTATTTCATGACTCATGATTATTTAATGGATGAATTAAGACAAGACTTCTTGACTACTTCACAATTACTAGAATATAAATTGTGTTAATTCACAGTTACATAATTCATTAATTGATATGAAATTACACCAAATTAGCTGTATTCCAAGAGTGCAATGAGTAAACCTCATTCCCTGACACCTTAAGAGAAATATTAGTGACAGACATTAGCACCAATGGATATTAGCATCCCTGCCCAACTCCCATGCCTGAGGTTGCATCTTTGAATACAGTGTGATATCGTGCTTGTCCACACAATGCAGGTTACATCCACGAACTTTCATTTCGGGTTCATGCATTTGATTAGCCTGTGTGTAAGTACAATAATACCTATTAATTAGACATAATTGTAGTATACGGATTATTTTGTGATGTCAAATTATATTAAATGTGGTTGATAAGTGTGCGGTGATAACTAACTGCATGGATCCCTTGTCCTATGCAATACTCAGTGGTACGAGGAAAATCTTAAATCCCTTTGCTGATGATCCAGACTTGGACACCATTTTTTGAGCAGGTGAGGAGTGAGGTACCAGAAGTTGTAGGCAACTTACAAATAACTTCTCTGGATGTCAAGGAGTAATCATGGTATTCTGTGGAGGTGAGAATCTCATGAGCAATTTTGGAACTATTGACTGAAGTAGAAAAGACAGGCAGTCAGAGGCAGGTCATGAAACAAGCCATGATTTCTCCTGTGCACCAGGAGATCTGGGGTCATGTTGGCACAGCCATGGGTGTCTTACGACAACAGGATCACGGGGAGACTTTGTGAGGAAAAGCTGAATCTTCTCTTGATGGAACAAGCTGAGGTCAAGAAGAATGGAAAATAGAGAAGCAGTTGGTCCATCCAGGGTCTGGATATGCAGACATAAAGCTGCACATTATAAGGGCAGATTCAGGTGGTGAGCCTGGGTTATATCGAAGTTTCCAGCTGCCCCAGAGACAATCAGGGTGGAGGATATGTGGACAGTGGAGTCTGAGTTGAGAATGACTTGTATGGTGAAGTGCTTGTGAGTGCTGTCCAGGATCACAGATGACTATAGCAGATCAGGTGTGCTTCCAAAGGTTAGCTGAGTGGGATGGGTACTGTGTGATGGTATGACTGGGTTCACTACAATACAGACAGAACTTACTGATCACAAGCATACAGAAGTGATGGCTGAGTGAGAGTATGGAATAGTCTTCCTGTTAGCGTAGTGCAAGCTAAAACCATGGGTTCCTTTGAATCAGAGCTAGATAAGATTTTAACAACTCTGAGCTATTAGTTAAGTTCTCCCCAAACGAGCTTGATGGGCCGAATGGCCTCCACTCATTTGTAAATTTCTTATGTTCTTATGATGCGTGGCCATCGCTCAGTTGGGGTGAGGGGGGTTCTTCTGAACTGCTCGGATTTTATGCAAATGAATGAGTGAGAGGCTGCAGTTGTTGGACAGTATGGTTCCTGAAAGCAAGGTGCACTGGTCTCAGTTAGTGGGCACTGGGTATGTTCCAGGTTGCCCAAACAAATTGACAGTTGGATATATTCCTCCACTCCAAGCCATGCTATCTCTGTTTGGAGGTTTGGGCACATGCCTAGGGCATAAGTTGTGTGGAGCTCAAGTTCTTTCTATCCACTGGCAATAGCGAGGGTACAGAATTTAATGGTAGATTCAGAAGAAAGCCAGGATTATTGATGATGCTCCAGAAGCAGGTTTCCCACCTCCCTGCCATGGAAAGGATTATTGAACACCTCTTAATATTACTGGGAAAGCTTGGAATGAATTGAAGATAGGACTGCTCAGATTATAGAGGGCTGTAGCCCACTCACAAGCTTTTCCAGTAAGTAGGGAGATAACGAAATTGACCAAATCAGACTCGTAGGGTAACTGTGTAGTGTTGTGTTGAATTAACAGGTTGCACTTGCATCAGGGAACCACAGTAGTGTTCTAATGAGCTCTGTCTCATAGCCCTTCAGCTGTAGTGTGTTGCCCTACTCCCTGGACTGCTGCATAGCTCAGTGGGTTGATCATGTGGCTTAGAGTCTGAGAACTCTCCAGTTATAGGTTTGAGGCTGGTCAGGAACCAGCCTCGCCTGTTTTGTTCGATTATTTGTTTTCTGTTTTTGCCTAGTGTTTATTTTCTTTTTTTTTCCTCTGTTAAGCTGTGCCTTGCTTATGTTGTGTTTTTGCTCTAATTATCCTTTCATTTTATCCTTAGTATGTGGTTCGTGTTTCCTAGTATTAGTGTCTGTTATGTTTCCTAGTTTCTGTGTTCCCTGTTAGTTTCTGTGTTGTTTCTGATTCCACCTGTTGCTTTCATTGTGCTTTCATTGATTAATTTGATTATTATTCTCACCTGTCATCATGTCTTGTTAGCCTTGAGTGTATATAAGTGCCTGATCCTGCTCTGTTCTCTAGTCAGACATTGTGTTATGTTACTGCGTGGTTGTTACTCTGTTCCCTTGTCTGGTTCTGCTCCCTGTGTTGCTCTGCTCCCCAGTTGTTATTCTGTGGTTTCTTGTAGTTAATTATTGTTTTCTCTTTGCTTTTACTGTTTGCTTTTTTTGACCCCTTGTGGTACATTTATTTTGTGTCTTCCCCATTGCGTTCAGTTTCCTTAATAAACACCTGTTGTCTCGTGAGCCGCTCCATGGATCATCATCTTTTCCCTGCCTGCATCATCCCCTGCCGTGACATAAGCAGGTCTAGGTCAGGTGAGTAGGATTTAAAAAGGAATCCCACGTCATTGCAATAACCTTGATTAATAGAGAAATAAAGTCCAGTGACACAGTCCACTTTGCACAATGTAATACTAGATTAGTCCATTGCAGAATCATGAAGTCAGTTAGCATTGTTTTCATAAAACAAAGAATTGTGAAAGAGAGAGCCAAGTACTTTTTGCAGCATATTAACAGCTGTAGTTCATTGATTTTGTCAAAGAATTTCATGTTAGAAAAAAACAACACCCTGTTCATCCATACTGAAAAATGGTATTGTTCTTATTTGGGTATATGTTATGCCTCCTTTCATATTTGTTTAAACAGTACTGTACATACATGGTATATGATCATATATGATACATATTGATATATGGCCTGTATGTATTGTTGCACTGAGAATATATATACATACTAAACTTATATGGTGAATGTTAAATAAGAGTCATGTGTATTCTTACAAGACTTTTTCACATGAGAATATCCATGAATTTGCCAACTCCCAGGATAAACCACAGCCACATCTCCTAAGCGACACCCATTCCAGATACAGATAATTTTGTTGACTGAACACGTAGAGATAATCCTGTAGTTGCTTACTCCTAGTTTTCTATTCCTCAGATAGCCAAAAATGTATGCAAATCCCAGGGTCAATAATCAGGAAAAATGTCAGAAGCTGTACTGTAGCAGAACAGAATCACAATCCAAAAGGCAGAATTGAAAATTCAGACATAGGTTCAGAAAACACAAGGTAACAGAGACCAGAGAAATCACAAAGGAACCACTCAGTAAGGAGAGTAACACATAATCTACTACTGATTATTAATTATTATACCAGGTGCCTTCAGCTTTTCATCAACCATTCAGCCTATTTAAAGCGAAAGAACATCGTTTGGTATCATTGTGTCACCACACTGAACACGGACCAGAGAAAGCAAAGGAGAGAGCTGTCTGAGGAGCTCAGAAAGAAGATTATAGATAACCACGTTAAAGGCAAAGGCTATAAGACCATCTCCAAGCAGCTTCATGTTCATGTGACCACAGCTGCCAATATTATTAAGAAGTATAAGGTTCATGGAACTGTAGCCAACCTCCCAGGATGTGGACGTAAGAAGAAATGCAACCCCAGGTAGATCAGAAGGGTAGTGTGGATGGTAGAAAAAGAGCCAAGTCTAATAACTGTAATTATAAGCTTATGAAATAACAGACATTTCACATCCATCCATTCATCCATTTCCTGTAACCACTTGTCCTATTCAGGGTCGCAGGGTGCAAGGTAGGGAACAATCCAAGATGAGGCACCAACCCATCGCAGGACACACTTACACATCATTCACTCACACATTCACATCTAGAGCCAATATGGTAACTCCATTTAATTTCAGCATGTTTTCTTTGACTATGGGGGGGAAACTGGAGTACCTGGAGGAAACCCCACAACGACAAGGGGAGAACATGCAGACTCCACACTTATGGAGCCATGGCATCAGACCCAGTAGTATTCAATCAGCATATGCCTTTAATAATAGCCCATGAATTCTCTTTTGCACATTTCTCCAAGACAGTGTTCATGCAGGCTACTATATGTTTCTGTGATGCAATGGTTTGAATTCTTTGAAAGAACAAAATTGTAAATCGTTTGTCTCAGTTTTCTCTATCTCTGATGCCCCATCTGCCATCACTATATCCACCAGTAAGTGTCACTAGTGTTAAATGAAGCTTCAATTAATGCACCTTTTGGCAAAATGTTTGGCTGTAAGCCTCAATGCTTCAGAAAGAGTCAATTAATTAAATCACATATTAAATATACTGATCTCAGTCTAGGGGATATTTAACTACTTGTGTAGGAAACCGGGAGCAGGTGAAGATAATCCTTTACTGTAAGTATATTTGGTTGCACTGAAGATCCAGACAGGCTCCTGGACACTGGAGTCGGACATATGACACTAGCCAGTTTTACAAATTAGCGAGTTAATGTTCACAAATACTTTTTGCATTATACTGCATTGTATTGTTATTTAGTTATTTATTTTTTAGTTCTCATATATTTATATCATGCATTAGCTGGCTCAAACTAACAGGATGATAAAATCAGCACTGGAATTAAATAATTTTTCTACTGGGCTCATTCAGTAAAAAGTAGTGGCTGGTATGCAATTTGTTTGCTAGTCAACAGGCTACTAATATTCTTTTTTTTTTGTACTTGCCCTTCAATTAAATAACCGGCCTCAGATGAGTGGGCAAGCTACACTTCCAGCCAAAATGAGTTATCCATCCATACATCTTCAAACCCCTTATTTTGGGTCCAGAATAATTTATTGAAAAATATCTCTAAGATGAAGATTTTAGGGACAAATGTAATGGGCAGCATCTTCACTGTGCAGCTGCCCTCAATGTCACTGGAATTGCCCCTCCCACTCACATAAAAGACATTTTAACATTCTAACAGGGAATTCATTTCTCAAGAAGGATAACGCAATGACCAACACTGCAGGATTGTCTCCAGTCACGTGCCAATTACAATAAAAAAATTTTACAATGGAAGAAGCATGCAGGCATTCAAGTAGACAGCTTTGGTGTGTCACACAGCACCAGTCATTCTCAGCACAGGAGAGAGACTCTGACCCCGAAGACCAAAAGACCAGTAAAACACCACCACTTGGGACTGCCAGGGATAAACATAATGTAAAATCACTAAGCTTTCCTGAAGTGTTTGACGGCTCTGGCCTTCTTATATGCCAAGGATGTAGCAGAGCTATGCCAATATTAGGCCCTTAAAGCTATACCTTCAGATTCTGTCTTGCTTGCCGGATAATCCACGGTGAGTCATCCGGCCCCACAGATCTGGCTAGAAAAATAAGAACATAATGTTAAAATGTCAATTAAATCAGCATGACTTGATGTACTGTTTTTGATTATATTTTTTCAATTACAACCAGAGTGATGCTAATTTTCATGAAATATGGCAAAAAATATTCTTATAACTTATTAATATATGTTGAATACATGGAAATACCTACAATTTATGTGCATTGGCATTTTATTCATGACTCCCAAGGGAGCCATGCAATTTTTTTAGTGGTGAATCTATAAAAAGTGTCTGTAGTTTCCACACACAATGGCTGATACATAAGTTATTTCAACAATATTGACATTTCTCATTTGCATATACAGATGTTCCTGCTTAAGAAATAAATGTAGACACTTTATCATTACATGTATAATTATGAATTAAATGTACGATTCTTGGACATCAGCTCTGCTTTCAATACAGGTCAACCCAAATCTACTCTTAGAGAAACTCAGAACTCTGAAATGTTCCACCATCTCTCTGCTACTGGATCCATGACTTGTTAACTGGCAGGAAACAGGTTGTGAAGACAGGCAACCACATTTCAGATCCCATCATGCTGCTGCCCCACAAGTAGGCATGTAACGAAGAATCGCGAATCGGTTAAAAATCGATGTAAATGTATGACGATTTAAACCGGCTGATGTAGAAAATGAATCGCTACTTTAGGAGTACTTCATGGTACTTTACTTAACAGAAAAACTGGTGTAATTTACATTTGATTTCATGATATCAGTTCGACGTCAGATGTCACTGTATATTCATGTCGACGTTTAAGTTTACAATTTGAAATTGAGGACACACCCCCCGATCTTAAATTGGCGCTGTGGCAGCATTTTAGCTTTCTGGTAATCACAAACGAAAACGGCAAGAAAAGTACAGACAAGACAAAAACTGCATGAAAACATTGTAAAAGACTGATAACAAACGCAAACAAACACATAACATAGCACAACAAACATGTTTCTGCATGTCCACCGGCACCACAGTGAGCTCAACTCACCACCGGCAGAGCGGAGCTTATTAAAAGGGTAAACCACGCCATAAAGCTGCACATGCAAGCCTTAGTTTATTTGGTGATGCTTTATATTAAGTGCACCTTCATAATGCATTCATTATGTTCATATTATCATAGAACATTCATAAGCAGCATGCAAGTACACTTTAACATCCTAACATCCCTTAACATCATTAATATACATTAATAACAAACATTGCATGATTATACAATTATAATGTTTGTTATTATTATATAATGTTTGTTATTAATGGCCTCACACCTCTGGGACCCGGGTTCGAGTCTCCGCCTGGGTTACATGTGTGTGGAGTTTGCATGTTCTCCCGTGTCGTCGTGGGGTTTCCTCCGGGTACTCCGGTTTCCCCCCACAGTCCAAAGACATGCTGAGGTTAATTGGAGTTACTAAAATTGCCCATAGGTGTGCATGTGTGAGTGAATGGTGTGTGAGTGTGCCCTGCGATGGGCTGGCCCCCTGTCCAAGGTTGTTCCCTGCCTCATGCCCATTGCCTCCTGGATAGGCTCCGGACCCCCGCGACCCAATAGGATAAAGCGGGTTGGAAAATGAATGAATGAATAAATGAATGTTATTAATGTATATTACAGCTGTTAAGGGATGTTAGGTTGTAAAGGTATACAGGCATGATGTTTATGAATGATTTCTGAATATGTAATGAATACATTATGAAGGTTACGAACGTTTTATGAATGCAAAATAAAAGTATTATGAAGGTGCAGTTAATGTAAAGCGTCACCGTTTATTTATTTGAAGGCCTATATTAGTTACTGGAGAAGAGCGTCCATCTGTTAGTTGAACTTTGGATTCAAGAGAAGTAATGTGGATATTATCATGGTTGTGGAACAGTGGACCAGCCATTTACCCTCACAAAGATTCTGGAGAGTTTGAGAGAGATTGCCCAACCAGTCTACTTGTGTAGGGCTGCCCTTTGTCAGATATTCTCTCCATCAGTTTTATGGACAGAATTACTAGGCACAGCCAATGGTTAGAGGTTATTTATATCTGTGAACTCAGGATTGCATTCTTTCTTTTTGCAGAAGATCTTGTCCTGTTGGCATCATTGAGCTCTGATCTCCAGCTTGTTCCGGAGCAGTTTACAGTTGAATGTGAAGTGGCTGGGATGAGGATCAGCACCTAAAATCAGAAGCCATGGTTCTCAATTGGAACAGGATAGATTGCCCCTTCCAGGCTGGAGAGAGCTACTGCATCAAGTGGAGGAGTTTATGTATATTGGGGTCAATGTACATAAACAATGTACAGTGCTCCTACAATATTGATATGGACATTTCCTTACCATTCTTACCCAAATCTATGCCCTTGGATGGTTGGACACACACACACACACACACACACACTATATGGACAAAAGTATTGGGACACACCTCTCAATTTCATTCAGACCCATTGCCAAATGGGTCAACTGTGAGTGGTATTATTGCAAAGTGGAAATGTTTAGGAGCAGCAGTAATAGGACGGGGTCACCAAGTGTTGCGGCACATAGTGCATAATAGTCATCAGTGCTCTGTTTACTCAATAACTGCAGAATTCCAAATTTCTTCTGGCATTAACAGGTCAGGTCAGGTTGGGCAGCATGTGCTGATGCAGTACATTGCCATACCCACCACATGATGAAACACCTCAGCCTCCCAGCTGGTGATCCCCCAGGCAGGCTCACGGGCCAGTCCCACCTTCCAGAAATGGCCATCCTTCTGCCGCAGCCAGGTGTTACCTTGGTGTCCCCTTGGCCTGGTCCAGCCACTTAGGTCTTCAGCAACGAAGATCCTGTAAGCCAGATCACCCTCAGGGAAATTTGCCACATGGCGTAGTGCCGTAACTGACGCTACGGTCGACATTCTCCCCTCAGACGGACACACTACAGTCAAGCCTCCCTTATCCGGGCCTCCAATATACAAGCACCTCCCTCTACCGGGCAGCTCTAGGCAGGCATATGCGAAAAATTAATTTTACACAACCAGCAGCTGTTGTTACGAGCCCCAGTCTAGGGTTGGGGCATAACAGAGTGAAAGAGAAAGGGGAGGTGCAGTAAGGGAAGGACTGAGTGTGATGAACAAGGGAACACACGTGGACAAAGGGGTATTTTTAAATATTTTTCTGTTTTTATTGACACGCCACAGACACAGAACAAATGGACCTGGTGCAAAAGGACTCAGGAGTGATGATAGCAAAAACAATAAACAAAACCCAGCTTCCAAATGCAACCCAAAGTGAACTTACCTAAAATACAGAAAAAACAAAAACACAACAGCAAATTCAACACCTGACTCCCTACGCAAACAACAGCATACAACATAAGCTCCCAAAACAAAAATGGCAGCCACTCCCTATGCACATGACACACACAGAGCATACACAGAGATCAAGGTGTCAAAGTCCGAGTGGCACTCGAAGACGTTAACCAAACCCGGGCGAGAGTTTGAAACCAAATAGCAAGTAAACCCAAGCAAAAGTACAGACAAGGTCAAAGCGAAAATCAGAAATCCAATAAACCAAACAAATCATACACTGTAATATCCATCAAAGAAAAGCAAACTAACAACAATAATCAATAAGTAAGCAGAGCTCCAGAGACGTCTTGTGGTCGGCTTTTTACTTTGGAAGACGGAAGTGACGAATGCCGCATATAGAGAGCTGTGGATGGAGTCTGCATGTGGAGGCAGCGCGAACGTCGAACGGAGAGCGAGCTAGAGGACCAGGCTGTGGGCGGAGCTGAACTTACAGCGGCGCGTAAAACTGTGCAAAATCCATTGCTTCAAAAAGGAAGCGTAGTGTCATGTTCCTCCAGAAGAAGCTCGATATCATTACAGAGATACGAAAAGGAAAATCACACAGAGTTGTTGCAGACCATTTTGGAGTGGCTAAATCTACGGTTGGTGACATTTGGAAGTAAATAAAATAAAATAAAAAATCATCCAGCTCACTTGATGCTGATTATAAACTGGATGACCACTGCAAGAATAAAATGGGATGATTTGCTAGCTCAGACTGAAATAACATCCTATTATAAGCCTTGCACCTCATAAATATCATGTAGTTTGTATGTGTACACATGCGCATGTACGTTGTACTGTACTGTTCATGTATTTCTAAGTTACGGGCATTTCTTACTTATGGGCACCCCTTGGTCCCATTCTCCCCGGATAAGGGAGATTTGACTGTACTTCCAGAAGTGGGCGAGGTTGTGGAGGCAGAGCGGATGGCGAATGGAGGGTGAACGGAGAAGATGAGGAGCTGTGGCCGGAGCTGAAACTAACCATGGACCCAGCCTGGGGAAAACTGATGGCACGGAACACCAATCACAGCCTCCATTGATTCTGCGAAGATCAAAACATTGTTAGAAAATTAAAGATCAGTAAATCTTTCTTCACCATCAGATGACCCACAACTGCTGGACCTCCTGACCCTACCTAACACCCAGTCTGTGCAAGTATTGAACAGAGCAGGAGCAAGAAAACACCCCTGGTGAACCCCAGAATCAACTGCGAAGAACGTAGAGGTTCTGCCTCCACTCTGCTCAGCATTCAAAGTACTAGTGTACTGTACAGGCCAGCCATGACGTCCAGCAACTTTGGTTGGATCCTGCAAAGTCTCAGGATGTCCTACAGGGCAACTCGATCAACTGAGTCATACGCTTTACTAAAATCGGCAAAGGCTGCAAAAATCCCTCTGTTGATATTTGTACTTGCGCTCGATGGGAACCCTCAGTGCCAGGATGCGATCGATGGTAGACTTCTTAGGCATAAAATCAGCCTGCTCCAGTCACTGGTAGGTGAGCAAGTGATCATGGATCCTTTTAAGGATGACTCTAGCAAGGACCTCAACCAGCATTGAGAGGAGTGTTACCCCCTGTAGTTGCCACACTCCAGACGATCACCCTTCCCTTTCCAGATAGGGACTACAAGTCCCGTTTTCCAGTCAGTTGGGATGATGCCTGACTTTCAAATGGAAGCAAAGATTGCCTGCAATGCCAGGAGGGCAGCCTTACCACTAACCTGGAGAAGTTCACTCCGGATACCACAGATCACTGTGGCCTTCCCTACCCCCATCTGGTTCACCACCCATGCAATCTCTAGTCACCCTCTTAACACACAGTTTACTCTGCTGCCATCAGGTTGCAGATACAGGACTCTGAAATGGAATCAGGCTCGCTTTGGCAAAAGTTTCATCCCTACTGCCATAGCTGCTCTTAACTTGCCACATTAATTTTGTACCCATCAAATCTATCTATCTATCTATCTATCTATCTATCTATCTATCTATCTATCTATCTATCTATCTCAGTGAGATTAGGTGGTTCACAGCTGATCAGATGATTAGCCTCAAGGACTGTCAATGTCTGATGTCCTAGCTGGAGGATCATCTTTAAACAACTACTCAAAGTAGTTAGCCCAGCGAGTCACAACTGTAATGTCACCCGTAAGGACCATTCCATCACCTGCCCTCACTGCAAGTCTCCGAGGAACAGATTCAGCTGTATGTAATGCTTCGATTCCTCTGTAAGCACGACATGGGTCACTAGACCACAGATGACAGATAACACTCGCCTCTTTATCTCCTCTCAGAGCCCTTACACCTGTCCTTCTCCGTTCCTGGTATAGACTGGAATTGCCACTAAGTCGTGCGCTGCAACTTCTCTCAATAATATCCAGGGTGCCCTGCGAGATGAAACACCTCCTTCTGGGAATACCAGCAACACCAACACAACCCTGAGTAGCCTTCAGGGTCTAATCACGGAAGGTCTCCCACATCATACTAGAGTCAGCAGTCGCACCCAAGTCTGCAAGTTCCTCACACTAGCTGCTTGCAAAACATATCAGAAACAGCCTGATCGTGGAGTCTGGCTAAGTCCAGCCTCATTCTCCTAGTAGGTGGTAGCCTACTGAACCTAAACTGAATCTGCAGAGTAGCAACAAGAAGTCTGTGGTCAGAATTCACAAACTAGGCAGTTCTAGTAAAAGGTCTCCCTCAATGAGACATTGTGGAACATACACTGAAACAACAGACAATACACCCATGGAGTGCCTTAACATGAGCCTCATAATATGCTTGTTGAAAGGAGTGACATCAGACACTATCAGGAGGAGCCAGTCTGCCACAGTAACAGCTACTCCCTGAGTATGGGAGTCATCAGAGCAACCAGACTAAAAATAGGTGTGTTCACCTACAGAGATCTGACCACTCCCCGGCCTGCCAAACGCCGCCATGTAGTGGGGGGTGCCTCACAGTCTAACGAAACAGGTGTGGGGTAGAACTGGAGCAGGCTCCTCAGAGACTTTCCAGTGTAAAAAACATCAGGGTAGAGCGTCTGCCTTGGTGTTCTTTGACCTGTGAATGAAGAACAGCTGAAAGTTAAAAAGGGTGAAGATCAGAGCCCACCTCGCCTGACGAGGGTTGAGGCATCTGGCAGATTCAAGTATTGGAAATTGCGGTGATCCGTGAGTACCTGGAAAGGGTGTTTAGCCCCCTCTAACCAGTGTCACCACTCCTCTAATGCTTCCTTTATTGCAAGCAATTCACGATTACCGACATCATAATTGCACTCCGCGGGCGAAGTTGACAGATAGGTGCAGGGAAGTATCTTACCTGACTTGGGGTCCCTCTGTGATATCATGGCTCCAACCCCAACTTCGGATGTGTCAACCTCCACTATGAAAAGTTCCTCAGGGTCTGGCTGTTGAAGGACTGGAGTCATGCAAAATTGCTGTTTCAGCTCGAGGAACGCGTCAGATGCAGCCTCCGACCAGAATAGCATCTTTCTCCTTACTTTCAGAAGGCCCGTAAGAGGTGTCGCCACCATACTGAATCCCCAAATGAAGCAGGGATAAAAATTGGCGAATCCCAGAAATCTTTGCAACTGTTAGGTTGGGTCCAATCAAGGATGGCTTTAATCTTACTGGGATCCATTGCTACTTCTCCTGGTTGGATTTGGTAACCCAGGAAGTGAATGGAGGTGCGATGAAACTCGCACGTCACTCTTTTCTCACGATTTTCACGATATGATTTTCTCACGATTTTTAACAGAATGAGCTGCGGACAAATTTATTCAAAAATATTTTTATCTTTCTACACTGTGCAAAACATGTCCTCTTCTTAACAGTGCAACTGAAATTGAATAAAATACTGTTTAAAAAAAAATCCCAAATCAAAATAGGTAAAAAAAATCTTCAAATAAACGGTAACGCTTTACATTAAGTACACCTTCATAATGCGTTACCAAATAAACTAAGACTTGCATTTGCAGTGTTTTGGTGTCGTTTGCCCTTTTAATAATCTTCGCTCTGGCTGTGGTGAATTAAGCTCACTGTGGTGCTGGTGGACATGCTGAAGCATGTTCATTGTGTTATTTGTGTATGTTATCAGTCTTATACAATGTTTGCACACAGTTTTTGTCTTGTCTGTGCTTTTCTTGCCATTTTCGTTTGTGATTACCAGAAACCTAAAATGTTGCCACACCACCGATTTAAGATCGGGGGGTGTGTCCTCAATTTCAGATTTGCTCACCATCTCGCGTTCGGTGAAAACACAGTTCAACGTGAAAACACAGTGACATCTGACGTCGTGAAATAAAATGTAATATTATACCAGCTTTTCTGTTAAGTAAAGTACCATGAGGTACTCCAATAATAGCGATTCATTTTCCACATCAGCCGGTTTAAATCGTCATACATTTACATCGATTTTTAACTCATTTGCGATCACATACAGGTCATTGTCTGCCACAGAGGTGTAAAAAGTACTCAAAAATGTTACTCAAGTAAAAGTACAAGTAATGAGTGAAAATTTTACTCAAAAGTAAAAGTATTCAGCCAGAATCACAGTTGAGTAAAAGTAAAAAAGTGCCGCATTAAAATTGTACTAGATTATTGCCCTAGAGTACCACCTAATCTCACTGAGATAGATAGATAGATAGATAGATAGATAGATAGACAGATAGATAGTACAATTTTAGTAAAGTAAAAGTAAAAGCAAGAATAGAAACTAGAGATTCTTGTTTACGTTTTTAATCTCTAAAAACATGAAGTGAATGAACCACATACAAGGTTTTATCCTGCTTTAGAACTGTTTAGATTTAACCATTGAATTACACAAGGCACACCCAATGCAAATATGCAACATGATACTCAAAGTTGTAAAACCTCTAATTTAACTTAAGCAGAAGCTGATTTTCAAAATTGTGAGAGTCAAGCCTAGCTCTTTTGGGACTGAAAAGCAATCCTGCAGTGCAGGAAGAGGTGTATTAGTCTTAATAGAGAGGCAACAAATAGCAGGGAACGTGAGCAGAGACTCCCTGGTGTCTGAATCAGGCCAGATATCCAATCCAACTCTTTTCTTGTTTCATGTGTTGTCGAATTCAAAGAATCGAAAAAATTAGAGATTAGAAATTAGAGGAAAAAATAATTACTCTAATTTCCAGGTCAAGGTGCTGTGCATTGTGGTCATTGATGCGACATGACGTCACTTCCAAAGGACCAATGAACATGTCTGACTAATTTCACAGAATGTGAAAACGAATCTCATTGGCACAATGCAACCCGGTAACGCTTTCGATGTGTGGTGCGACCTTGAAAACAGCGCCTGTATTTTACTTCTCTTGCATGAATGAGTGAATGTATTTAATATTGTGACAGTATACTACACATTTCCCACTAAAAATGT
>JAODLC010000113.1:25150318-25165941 GCA_026781145.1 Hippopotamyrus pictus
CCCGTTGCTTCCGGGATAGGCTCCGGACCCCCCGCGACCCAGTAGGATGAGCGGCTTGGAAAATGGATGGATGGATGAATAATATGAAACTGAATTACAGCACTGTGCAAAAAGTATTAGAACCTTATTTGATTTTTTTACCGTACTATTTATTGACATTCTATTTTTAAAACCATCAACCAAAACCGAATATTAAATAAAAAATGAACCACAAAAACACAACTTTTAGAGTTGTATAAATTATATATTACAAGTCCTTTAGCAGAAATACTTTCCACACTTACTATTGTGTCAAATGTAGAAATTTAGGTCCATTTTCCATGCAAACTGCTTTAGTTCAGTAATATTTGGGGGTTTATAGGCATATATTGTTCACTTCAGTTTTGGATTTGAAATTTGACTAATTGGTTCAAAATGATATATTTCTTGTTCTCCAATTCATGTAGTGTATAATTGAATGAATCATTGCATGACCCTTCAGCTCACTGATGGATGGCCTCACATTCTCCTGTAAAATTCACTGGCACAGGTCAGAAATTACGGTTCCTTTAATTAATGACAGGAAGTCTTCAGGTCCTCTTGCAGCAAAACATCCCCAAACCATAACATTAACATTGGCATACTTAATTATGATGTTCTAACTGTATAATTCAGTGTTTTTTCATCCATCAGACAATGGGGCTTAGAGTACCCTACAGAATTATTGGCACCCTTTGTAGAAAAGACAAATAATTATAATTATTTGAGAAAAAAGTTTGCTTCTCTTTTCTTTGAATAGATTTACCCTTAACAGAAGGTTACATTTCTCTCATACTTTTCTCACAAGCATAAGATGAAGTTAATTAACAGGAAGATAATTAATAATAATGACATTTCATTATGGTGTCTTTTTTGTCAAATTTTACTACCTACACTGTCATAAATGTGGATGATCAATACATCCAGGGGATGGGAACAAACCCATGGGAACTAGCAGACTGGGATAAGAGAATGAAACCAAATAAATATATTATAGGACTTAAACAACAAATACATGGCAGACTAAACAGAAAAGTGTTCTGAGAGCAAGAAGACTGAACAGAGCCAACTGCACAGTCTATAGATGGAGCAAAACTTCCAGTTTCAATTAAGGCCCTCAGGTCCACCATGATGATTCCTATTAAATTATATATAATGTGTAGGGATATATGATGGGTTTGAGCTGGTTAACTTTTCCATGATTTGAGTTATATTAGAGGATAGTAACTTTTTCACAAGAATTCAAGCTTCATTATCTTACAAAATCATTTATTTATTCATCCATGCCTGCATATATGCATCCATTAATCCATCCGTCACTTACTCAGTCACTCATTCATCTAATACAGTGACTCTATAATATTTTACCCAATTAAATTGGAGTAATGTGTAAATATACTGAAATTTCTGGCAGGGGGTAGTACTATTTCCTGGCACTATATATAAATTCTTTGTTAAAATTGCAGCAAGAATTCCTCAAGAAGCCACTGTACCAGCCTGTCACTGTGATTATAAAGCATTTAGAGCCTTTATTTAAAATTAACATTCTTCCATTATTACACTCTCAAGCCTTCTGTGGTTGTGACATGGCAAAAAAAAAATGCTTCATTGTCACGTTGCGTGAGCGGCCAGGTTGCGAGAAGAACGGGGTTTATTGAGGTAACACGGACAGGGCAGGTACTCACACGGGGCATAGACATCCACAAACACGGTAACAATACAATGACAAGTCTGGGGAAACGAACTCGGACGTGGACTAAATACAGGAAACAAGCCGAAATAACGGAACAGCTGGGCACGATCAGGGAAGCACACGTGGATAATGAGGGGGCGTGGCACACATGAGGACCGAACGGAGCCAGGCGTGACAATCATAATATATTTTATGCCGTCAGTCCCATTACACGTCTAAAGGAGGCTATGCAAATAAAATTAAAACTGACTTTAGATAAGCTTAAAATGCTTATAATTTCATGATCAATCCACACTATTAATTTTTGTTTATTAAATGTAAATCCAAATATGTGTACATCGCAGCAGCAAACTCAGCTTTAACTTTGTCTATCTATCTATCTATCTATCTATCTATCTATCTATCTATCTATCTATCTATCTATCTGTCAAACTCAGGAAGCTATGCTGCTGCTGGATTCTATTACGACTTGGCATGGATCGTCATTGCTCTCTTGATGGTCTAAGGGGATGTCAAATCACCTTCTTGTCTTTCTTCTGACAACAAACTGTCCAAAATCAGGTCAGGCGGCTTTTACTCCTAGACAATGTGAAAAGGACAGCCAGCCCTGCAGCAAATCTCAAACACCCTGTGCAAATGTAAGCTGCCACAATCAAAATTATAACATAATATGTCCTGACATGTTTACTTTTAGTACATTTTATCTTAATTATTGAAAATGTAATCTAAACCACAAACTACAGCACATATTGTCCCAGGAATTGACATTAGGTAGTACCATACTGTACTTTGCCATGAAGCTTGTGATGGATCGAGAATGCAAACTAATGAAAGTCTTGAGAGAAGGGAATCCAGCTGGATTTTTAATTTGAAGAATGTGATTAAATTCCTGAATTAATTACTGGGGTCTCTGTGGTGCTGTTTGGGACAGTCACGCAGGCAGGCCTTTTACAGCAGGCCATCTGTCTATTCTTTGCATATTCTTCATGCATGTTTCCCTCCTGCTTTCTTTCCCACTTCTGTTTTTTTTATTTCTCAGATGGTCAATCCTTGTTACTTCCTATACATTAATTTCCACTTTCAACTCACCTGTCTCCTCCTCATTAGCAAAAAATAGTACATGCATCAGTCATATTTTCTGTTCCATCACGTGGATGGCTGGTAGTGTGTGTTGTGTTTTAGACATATACCATCTACTATACTAACAGTATTGCAGACATAGTACACCCTTTCATGGCAATGATATCCCCTGATGGCAGAGGCCTATTTCAGCAGGTTAATGCACTCTGCCACACTGCAAAATTGTTCAGGAATGGTTTGGGGAACATGAAAAAGAGTTCAAGGTGTTGACTTCCACAAATCTCAACCCAATTGAGTATCTGTGGGATGTGCTGAACAAACATGTCTGATCCATGGAGGCCCAACCTCATAACTTACAGGACTTAAAGGATCTGCTGCCAACGTCTTGGTGCCAGATACCACAGGACACCTTCAGAGGTCTTGTGGAGTCCATGCCTGGATGGCTCAGAGCAGTTTGGGTGGCACGAGGGGGACCTACACAATACTAGACAGTTGGTTTTAATGTTATGGCTGATAAGAGTATTTATGTGTAGTGGGTTATACCCTTTTTCCTGATCAGGAGGAGACAGGTGATGAAATACTGGTAACTGATAAAATATTCTAATTTTATCTAAGTATTCTAAGTTTCTGTCCTGAACTGCCTTCCAATGATGCTGCTGTTGCCTTTTTATTTCTGATGCGCTTAATTTATTTGCACTACACTGCATTTGCACTACACTTAATCTGCACTACACTAAACACGCACAAAATGAAACATGGTGTTGTACGATATTCATGTGTTTTATTGTATTGTATCGTGAATGCCATACATTTATTTATTGCATTTGTATTTATGTGAGGCGGCATAGAGGCCCAAGGATACTGGTATTTCAGTGCAGTGTGTGGATGTGTAGACAAAAAAGAACTTTTAACTTACCATTGAATACATTTTTAGTTTTTCTTCCTTTTTCCAAATGGATACAATGTGTATTTAAAATGTGGAGATGAAAACCATTTCTTTACTCTAGTTAAAGGATAATGTTGTTTTCAAGGGTCTCTAGGCAATCAATTCTTGAGTGCAAACTGAAAACCATAAGATATTTATAATCTATGGAGTTCTACATGAGGTGAATACTCCAGCAAGTACAGTCAAAAAATGATTTCAACCACAAAGACAGTTAAACAATCACCCATCCAAGAACGCAACAAAGATGGTTCCATAATTTAATGTCCCTTCCAGAAAGAAAAAGGAAATTGTTACCAGAAACAACTAGAACTGCGAAGAGCAGAATCACACATTTTTTGTCAGAAATATCCGGTATTTTGCTGCCCCATTCAGTGCTTCCTCCTTCTGCTGCTGCCACTTCTTTCCTGTCACAACTCCTAATTCAGGTGCTGATGCTTATGTGGTCCTCAGGCTCTCTAAACTTCTATCCTTTGACCTCATTAAATTTACATTCCTGGGGTTAGCCTATGGGGCACGCAGAAGGACCTCTACTCAATATTTATATTAAAAAAATCATCCTCCGTGACTTCAGCAACCTTGCTCACCCTAACCCTCCGCAGCACCTCCACTAGGCTCTGACTCTCCCTCTCAACAGCCTTGTTTTGCTACAGTGACCTTCTGGGTTAGCATTGAGCCAACACCTGTTCGTCATATTTAAGTATTTCCCAGGGAAAAAAAATCCCTTTTAAAATAAATTTTGTTAAACATTTTTGAATCCTCAAAAGTAATTATTATAATCAAAGTAATTTTCGCCAAAAGTTCCAGATAATGCATTTATTTCACTCTGTGTAACCACTAGTGTATTTTATGTCTGTCGTATTGCCTTAGTGACCAGGAAGCGAGAACTTCATGTAAGCAGTAATTACAAGCATTGAAATGAATAATAATGATAAGCTTAATCAGTTAATGGTAATTTTAAATAATAATCTCGAGTGCACACCCATATGTGGCTATGAGAGTTGGTCATTTGGTTTATGACTTCATGCCGAAATGCAAATGCTGGTTTTCAGCCTCCATTAACTTCAGCTAAATTATAATTAGGGGCAATCAGGGCTAAAAGTCACAGGAGCAAGATGTCACAGAAATTTATTTCTTTGACTAGAGGTCACCGCTGAAAAATATTGTTACAGTAAACTACACCCTTCCTCCTGTGATATTGTTGAGCTTATTCGTATTTAAGTAAGAGGAGGCTTTACTATTTAAATAACTCATCCAATTCATGTGCCTTCTTGCCTCGTTCAGTCCATCATTTCCACATTTCACCAACAGGTGTCACTGGCCATTTCACATGTTTCCCTAGGTTGCCATTGTTCTGCTCCCTAGTGTGTTCCCATGTTCCCTGGGCAGCGTGCAGCTTAATGGGCTAAGTGGGCAGCCATGAACTGAGCATCCTTAGTGTTGTGAGTTCAAGGCTGGCCAGTGACAAGCCTCAGCGTTATTAGATATTTTGAGTTTTGTTTTTCCCCTGGTTATTATGCATTGTATATCAGTATAAATCTTTAATTTGTATCCATGTTTCTAGTTATCCCAGCTTGTGCCTGTAGTAATGTCTTGTTTCACATGTATCCCTAGTGTTTCAGTCCTTAGTCTTTGTTAATTGCCCACACCTGTTCCCTGTAGTTCCCAGTTGTGTGTAATTAGTCATGGCCCACACCTGTCCCTTGTCATGTCCTCATTATTAGTGTTTATAAGTGCCCAACCTTGTCCTGTTCTTTGGTTAGTTACGTTTGATTCCTGTGTGTTCCCTGTATGTGTTACCAGCTAGTGGCTTTCTTTGATTTTTGTAGATATTTGCTTGTTGTCCATACTTTCCTACTATGCAATTTCAGCTCTTTCTTCTCATCATTTACAGTAGCCATCCTACCTCGTTTTGACCCCTTGTGGTCCCTTTTGTTTCTGGTTTTCTGTGTCTTCAATTCTGTGTCTTGTTTTTTGTAAGCTGCACCGGGAACAGCCTTTATCCTGCCCAACTATAACAGCAAGATAAGGTAGCAAGATAATTGAAATGTATTTGACTTATGCCTAATGTAATGTAATGTTTTCAATGAGTTATTTCAAATGTGTCATTGCCTGTGGATTATTGCCTTATTTGAACTTATTGCCCTTTTTAATTAACACAAAAGCCTTCTTTTGAAATATGTTTTGCACAACAATAATTTACACTGACTACTTGCTCCTCTTGCATGACAACATGCCTTATTATGGAACACATCGTGACAAAATTATAATGTGTAGTTATTGTATAATTAAATCAATATGAATTTGTGAAGAATATGCAAAGCATATTAAACCACTCTCTTTCTGTATAGTTATGACAATTCCACAATGCTGTATTTTCTAGACTTCTAAAATTAAATGTATGACATGCCCTTGCCTCCCCTGGTAAAACAGCTAAAATGGTGAATCATATTAAATGACAATTAACATAATCTGTCAGCTGTAAAGGAGGTCTGACAATCAGGATGTAGATATGTTGTTTCATATGAATTCGATAAAGTTCTGGATCAACGAGTTTTTACAGTAACAAGAAACAACCCACAACTAACAGTTTATGTATATGTGTATGTATGTATGTCAAGGAGCTGGTGTGTGCATTGCATGTGTACTGGTCACAAAAAAGGCCAATGCATAAAGATAAATAAGGAGCACAAAATCTAGATCCCTCAGCAATGGTAAAAGTAACATGAACTCAATGCATTTTTCACCATTTTTCTTAAATCTGTATCTATTTTATGTTTATGTTTCAACCCAGAAATATTTTGTTCCCAGCTGTCACACAGGGTAGGGGATCCACAGTCGTATCCGCAGTCAACTTGGGAGTCAGTAGGTCCCACGATTGTTCTGCGGGCTCTTTGTAATGGCCTATGAATATGAGGCCATTTCACAGAACCAGGGAAGCCCTATGGTGCAATTACTTTTCTCTCAAACACATTGATAATCCAAATTGGTGTGGTTTCATGAATACCAGGATCAGGTTATGGAAATGCTTTCCATGCCCTCCCCAGTAATTATATCTAAATATTGCTTAACCATTCTGGGAAGTTCTGGGCGGAGGCGTGACCGTTCACCTGTGTGTGTGGGGAGTCTGCATATTCTCCTGGTGTGTTCTGTGGATTGCTGTGCAGTCCGAAGACATACAGTTAGGCTACCTAGTGTCTCTAAATCACAAGTGAGTATGAGTGTGCGTGAGTATGTGCCTGTGATGGACAGACATCCTGTCTAGGGTGTATCCCAGCCTCAAGTCTCTCTGTCCTTGACCAGTATAAACAGTTATAAGATGGATAGATGGATTTTTCTTTTTGAAAAACTTGCATGACAGCATTCCAAGAAGGAGTGGTGGTGTTCTGAAGGTAAGGGTGTCTGTGCTCCTTATTAGAACCCTGATATAAATATACAGTGGTACTTCAGAACTCGAACTTAATCCGTTCAGAACTCTGGATCGAATCCTAAAAAGTTCGAGTTCTGATTTGAACTTTCCCCATAAGAAATAATGGAAAACCAGTTAATTGGTTCCCGGCCCCAAAAAATTACACCTAAATATTTTTTTTTTTTTTTTTTTTTTTAAGCATTTAAACACAAAATGAGCCAGATAAAACAACAGCATATACGGTACTGTACTAAACTCCTCGTGTGATGAGCTCTTTCTGCTTGTCATTAGTCCTCTGTATTTCGTCCGCGTTTCAGTTTGTTTCCCCAGTCTGGTCATTGTATTGTCTTTCTGCGGTTTGCCTTCCTTACCTATAATTAAACCCGGTATTCCCCGATACCCTGACGTCTGCGCCTTTGTCTCCGTTCCGTCCCCGCTCGGCACGACAATATTATTATAATTAAATGTATTAATGGTTTATTATTAATATTAAAATAATGAATTAGAAGTCTTTATTTTTAAATGTATTTTATTATATAAGAATTACTGTTGCTGTCTATCATTGTCAATGTATTTTTACTGTCTAAATATATGTATTCAGCTAGTGTAAACATGCACGATGAATTCACAGCGAATGCGAGGCTGAAACTGAAGCTTTACCCTTTGTTTCCGCTGAGAGACGTGCCGCGTGACTCCTTTCCCTCTGCATACAAGTTGTCTTAGGTCGGCGTTCATGGTTTGACTTCTGAGATCCAGATCGAGCTCTAGGTATTTTTTTTTTCGAACGGGTTGGTTCGACTTTTAAGAAATGCGAGTTCTAATGAGTTCGAGAACTGAGGTACCACTGTATTGTTAGTTGCTTCCATTATTTTGTCCACCACCTATATTTACATTTCCTCCAAAGGGAACATTCTGTCACGTTACAAAACTAGGATACTTGACCATTTGTATGTACATTTTTATTCTTGAATTAAAGGTTTGCTCATAAGTTTGTCACTCTAATGTTCAATATTTTGACATTGTTTAACAATAAAGTTAATGCTTCTGCTATTGATACTTCATGTTGGCTCCTGTGATTTTAGAACTGCATGTACAGTATGTGTGGTGAATTTAGCTGTTCTTTTACTGCTATCATTACTGTCACAGAATGTTTTTTTGTATATGTAAGTTTTTATATATGGAAGTATTTAATGTATTTTTTAGCCTATATTGAATGTTTGAATTAAATATCCTGCTGGTCATTTTAAAGATATTTCTCCAATAAAGGTTACTTTATACTTCGTATAAGGGGTCAGCAACAGTGGCTCTTTCTCAATTCATGTGTTCCCTTGTCAGGAAGTATCTTGTCTGGCCAACTTTCAACATCACTGACATAATAATAAACCTCCCCTGATATCGTTGTAAACAGGAATTGTAATGAAAATTAAACAAGAAATTGCAGTGACTTTGAACATCCTGTTCAATAAAGTCTGGACTTTATGTTGAAAATCCATAATTCAAATCTCCGTGTTTTTTTTTTTGGAATGTCTGCTATTGTGCAACATTGCCAGTTAAATTTGCTGTTTTTATCAGATTGTTTTAAAATTGTGTTGACTTTTTTTTTAGTTCTGAATATCTCTCTTAATGCCTTTTGTTTTGTCAGGGGGAAAATGTGCTGAACAGCCTCTATGAAGTAAATTCCATCCATCCATCCATCCAGTTTTAGTAGCCAGGGATTGGTCCACCACAGCCTCTGCCTTTGACTGCCCTCCAATCCACATCGCACCACACCCTTATGGCTCCTCCTGCAGATGGTGCGTTCAGAGGAGGACAGTTCCACATAGTTTATTCACGCTGTGCCTGGCTGGGCCCCTTGGGTGAAGACCTGCCCACGAGGCACTTGCTTAAGAGCTATCCCCCCCAGGCCTGGCGCTAAGGCAAATATGCATTTCAGCAAATTCTGAATTCATGATATTGTGATTATTACAAGATCATATCATAAGACCATTGGACATGAAGTATTCATGTGATGTCATTAGTTTCAAATAAACACCAATTTTCAGTAACTGTGACCTTTCATGAAAACCATACTGATCTAGTGCGTATCTTAAGAAGTTAAACGTGCACCCTAGATTGGATTCAACATTTTTGCACACTATGCACAAACTCATGCATAGAGGGGCATTTAAAGAAAGCAATTGACCAGAATGATGTCTTGGATTACTGTACCTGAGGAAAAACATGCATATACAGAACAGAGCCTAGATTTAAAGCTATGACTTGAAGTATTTAGCCATAGTAAGGTATACCTGGTTTTGTCGCACCTGTCCCCAATTAATAAATGAGGTAATGAGCCTGCTCTGTGCTGGTAGCAATTTGAGCCAAAGCTTATTTAAGCAAATCAGGGAGCAGTTCTCACTGCTCAGTCATTGCTATTGCAACTCATTTGGTACTCAGTCAGAGGTTTGTTTTATGGGGTTAGATTGAGAAGGTCTGTTTTCTCCATGCCTGCAGCAGGTATTGCTTGGTGACTTAGGGGTCGGGATTCTTGGTGACCAGCATCTTGCTTTGGGCTTCTGGTTAGCCTGTTTCTGGTTTAGGGATTCATGATCCCAAGCAACTGGCATTCCACAGCTGGTGTGCAGTGCCAGTGGTGACCTGTCTTTGGGAGTTCTCTACGTGTTTGTCCTTGTTTTTGTGTATTTGCCCTTTTTCGGTTCTCTGGTTCCTGGTCTGGGATCTTCAGTCCTCTGCCCTTGAGTCTGCCTTCTGGCTCACCTCATCCTGGAGGCTGTCCATCCAGTCAGCAGGCCAAGTCTCCATGGCTCCCAGTTTCCAGCAGTGTTGGGACTGTTGGTCTCAGTGTCCAGGGGGCAGAATACCTGATGTGATGAATGAATGGCCCAGTTTAAGCTGCTCTGTCACAGACCTTGTTTATGAAGCCCAATGAATGCTTTTAACCAGTAAGCACTGAATCTGAGTCATGGCAGGCTTTGCACAAATCTACTGCAATCTTATTAAGGAATGCTTTCATTATTCATATAAACTCCTTCCACTTCCTTGTCTTGCAGCTATCTATGTGTGTGATTTTAATTACATGCTGTTGTAAGAGTAATTGTGAATCCAAATGATGTCTTCACTACTTATCAATGCTTAATGTGCTAACTAATCTGTAAGATATCTAACGTGACTAAACAATCTTATTTTTAGCAGCTGTCATACTCAGAATAAGGCTAGTTCGAGAGTGTAATTTGAATCTTTACCTAAGCTAATCACTTACCCAGAACAAAATTACCTCACAGTATGTGCATCAAAAAACACCACAGATGATGGTGGAGCTTTTTGCAGATATTTAACAAGTTTGATTCAGCCCTTCTTTTTTTTTATCATGTTTTATGATATGCATGAGAGAATGGGTTACTAATGATATGTGAGAATGGGTTACTTATGTTGGGACCCTAGTTTTTTTTCTCATCCGACTGAATTCTGAACAGCACAGACAAACAACTGAAGGCTATTATTGTACTAATTATACTACTACTACAAATAATAGTTTTATTTATACATCACATTTCATATAATTGAATGCAGCTCAAAGTGCGTCACAGTGACAAATAAAAATGAAACAAAATGTAAAAATAAAGAATTAGATGAGTCTAAAAAACAAATACATACAATTAAATGAAAACTAGCAGGTACAGTACAAAATATTAAGCATAAAGAGTTTCAACAGCAGTGCGAATATAATGAATGGTATGAATATAAAAAGTAAGCTCTATCTAAAAGCCAGATTAAAGTGATAAGTGTTTAGCTGCTATTTGAAACTGATACTAGAGGTTGCCTGATGACTGTCAATTGACAGAGTTCCACGACTTTGATGCAAAAAAGCAATAGGCTGCTTCTCCATTTTTCTTGTACATAGCATTTGGAAGTACGCCAGCACCAGCTTATCTGAAGGTCCAATTTGGAACATATTCTATCAGAAACTCTGAGATATGAGTGAACTTGTCCACATCGAGCACTGAAATCTAGCATCAGAACATTAGAATCAATTCACAAACAGGTAACCAATGCAATGTTGCAAAAAGAGAGGTAATATGCTTAGTTCTTTTAGGGGTCTATTTTCCCATCAGGTGCTTAAAAAGTTAAGCTTTTGAGTTACATGTATTTCCAGCATGCTAAGTCACTTATAAGTCACTCAACTCATGAGCTATGCAGGGTCAGGGGGATCAAGGAAAAAAAGAACAAGGCCAAATGTAGAAGAGACACAGTGGGCGGGGTCAGATGGTACAGATGTGGAGATGGTGGTCCACCCTGGAACTGGGACTCGAAGGAGAAGTGCTCCAAGCCCTCCTCAGCCTGACCCCAGCTGAGCAGCAGTACTACGCCCCCAGTGGAGGGCCTTCGAGGAGCTTGACAGGCTGCTGTACCAGTGCTGGCACTTCCCGGATGGTGAAAGGTAGCTATTGGTGCACCGTAGCCTCCCTCCCATAGTCCTGAGGGTGGTGCATGGCACAGCAGGAGTAAAGACTCTGAGGAAGCTGCCCTGCTGCTTCTACTGGCTTGGCTACATCCAAGACAAAGAGCAAGATCTGTCACCTACTAGGGCCCGAGCTGCTGGTCCCATGTGCCCATCAAAACAGCATCCAGCGGTGCAATTTCAAGGCGCAGGCGTTTGCCGAGGTCTGTAAGCAGCTGCGCATCGCAGTTCTGCACCACACACCTTCACCTTCAAAGTGATGGGCTGATGGGGAGTTTTAACCACACGCTTGTTGCGCAGCTCACCATCCTCTTCACTGGTCCTGTGGGCGTAGCGATCAGCGGTGCAAGGGAGCATGCCAGTCACACTGATGTTCGGGATGGAGCTGTGCATACTGGTGGACTTCTTCTTCTGGCTGGAGTCAGAAGCTGTAATCTTTGAATGGACTTTTTTGCATGTCCGGTCGAAAGTGTATTACAATTGTCTTGATGGGAAAAGAAGGGAGTGTCTTCTAACAGGAAAGGTCCTACAGAATATTTCTGAGATGAAAGTAAGCAGTCTTAATAACATTGCTGATATATGCATTAAAAGCTAAATTGCAATCAAGACTAACACCTAAGTTTTTAAATTCTGTTTTAGTTTGTAAAGTGCGTTTGCCTATATTGCTTAAATTTTTTACTCTATTTGCCATGGACCCAGTGAGGGGAATTTCAGTTTTATCTTGGTTTGTTCTAAAGTAGTTTCTATCCACCCATCTCATAATGCTGGACAAATCCACTAATCAACTTATTTATCGTACTGGGATCTTCTGGTGCTGTTGGCATCACTGTCTGCTTTATTCCCAGAAAATAACTTTAAGTGTTATTAGATATTGTTTTGTAGATATGTACATCTGTAGAAACCTTCTTTTGGGAATATGTCAGGTTCAACTTGGCATTAATACATTCTGGTTTGTAACAGGCTATTAGATACAGAACAGATGCTGGACATATAAATCCAGTAAATTTAATTTTACGTGAAATTTATATTCTATCCAAGGAAACACAGTGCGTGAAGCAAGGGAACAGCCTTGACTGGATGCCATCTCAGTGCATGCATTAGCGGCAGAGTGGTGTGTATGGTGCAAAGCCGCGAACAGGTGGCACAAACCACCAGAACAACCGACTACACCATCCTAAGACTTTCACCAAGGGATATACATTCAATGACTCTTCTCCTAGCCTAACGCTAGAGGCATACAGGTTTGGTCCACCAACAAGCAGGAGTAAAGATGTGTTTCCAGTACAAAAAATATATTTGTTTTTAAAAGCAGTACACTGAATATGCGCAAGACTACAACAGTGTGGTAAACCTCACTCCCTTACAAATCAGTTTCTTAAAACCAGACCCCAGGTTCTTCCCTGACAACAAACATTACTCGCAGCACTGCAATCTTAACCAAGCACAGTGCAAAATCCCACCACCAGGATGTCAGCCTCCTCACTGTTCATCCCCCCGTACCTGGTAAAAGACAAAACCACAGGTCAATTTAAGAAGGTTACAATACACAGACAACTAAAACACAACTGAGACAAGACAGATCACCCTCTCACAGGCATTCTAGCAGGATGTTAAATTATAGTCCCAAATGCTTCTGCACTCCAATCCAGCAACTAAACGAAGTCTGTAGGAGGACACGGCAATTCTCCAAGGTGAACGACAGAATCTCCAACTGAAGAGGTGTCCGGAACAGGAGATGAATCCACACCAGCAACATTAGAGGCAAAACCAGCTGTGATAAGTCCCGGCCACTCCAAAAATAAAACGTAACTGGGACTACAATTATCCTGAAAAATATACACCACCACCATCAATACTAAATGTGCCAGAAAGCGACTGAAAATTGAAGAAGTAAAATGAACCTACCTCTGTCCCGCAGCTATATTGTAACAATCCTGTAATCCAAAGTTTCACCAAAACAGCAGCGTTCACCACTAAAAGCAAACATTTGACCATTCATTATTCCCAGTTCAATTAGGCACTGACTCGAGTTTTACGCTGACTCGCTATGACACAGCCATCAGTGAAACGCCATGTTTAGAAGAAACATACCTGAACTGTGACGAACTGTAAAACAGTCACCAGCACTACTGCCACATAAACCATTCACATGCCCTGCTGTATGAACCCGTGGAAATATTACCAGCGGTAAATGGATAGGGGTGGAGCTTCCAGTCCACTACGCCATATGTGGTTTTGTAGGGTACGATACGGCTAAATGATCAATTGGGGATGTGCGGGCAGGCATACCTAATCAGCCCTCACGCTCAGCCACCACCACACAGTCATAAACACCATCAGACTTATACACAATATATGGCAACAAGAAAGTAAGTCAACAGTTGTGTGTTTATGATTAAATGTCACTGAAGAATGAGAGAATTGTGGTTGGGGACATCAGTCACCTAACTGAAACATTTTTTCACTTGTCAACAGGACCATCACTTTGTAGTACTATTCCTTTCTTAATGTCTCAGCGCATATTTATGGCTGCTTATAGTTTTTTATAGTCTTGTTTTACACTGATATTTATTGTGTTTCTATTTTCTTAAACTCATGTTGTCACAGTCTTGGAGCCAGGCAGACAAGCATTTCACTGCACACTATACCCACTGTATGACTGTCTTTATGACAAATAAAATCTTTGACTTGAATTTTTGACTTGACTTTTTGCTTTTCCCTTACTTCAAATGTTAGAATCATAAAATACAGAAAACGGGCCGATTCCCATTATAATTTCCTCATGGAAATTCTGAGCACTTTAAGTAATTAAGGAATGTAGGTAGGTGTGAGTCTTAAGTATTAGATGAATTATTACAGTAATCACTTCTATGTGAAAGAGGTTTAATTACATTCTGGTAGGTATGGAGTTATCGGGTACAAGTGTATGCAATATTAACACCGAAATAAACCTGAGATAAAAGCACCTGGTTTTCACAAAAACTGTGAAGCAATTTTAATACAACTTCTGTTATCTGGACTTTGGTCTTTAAATTGTTCTTAAAAACTGTAACATTTTGACAATGTTGACCATAAAACTGTAACAAAACTAACCATGGGTTGGTGTCTTTTCAAATAGTATAGTATTATATAATTCAGAAAATTTAAGTTATTTAACCTTCCATGTTCTAGTTTACATTATAACTATAAGCTATGAAATAATAAATTTGCATCCATCTTCCATCCTGGTCTGGGTCAATGCAGGCCTGGAGCCTATTCCAAACAGCACTGGACAGAAGGTTGGGTTAAACCATAGACTGGCTACCAGTCTGTGACAGGGCACATGATTACACAAGCACCCAAGGGTGTAGCTAGAAATTCTAGGCCCATTAACAAAATGTCACTTTGGGCGCCCCCAAAATGCACAGTAACATTTGCTAAAATGGTACAAAATTACAAAAATAGTACAAATTGCATACTACAAGAATATGTGAGACTGTAAGGGCTCCCATAAGATACCGGGGCCCCTGCATCTTCAAGTGTATCCCTTTTTTTCAAGTGTATCCCTGCCCCTTTTTCACCCCTGTACACACCACAAGCAATTTAAGGACATTAATTTAACACAGGTAAAATTGCAAATGTCAAACAGACAACATGGAGGTAGGATTCAGCTGGAGCCAGGAGGGAGCAGCCCTTCTGACCAAGCCACTGTGCTGCACAGCTAAGGTGTAATAATTTAAATAATTATTCGTTGTGAATGTGAATCAATGCGGCTGTCATGCCCAGCTTGTCCAATCCTCCTGTGTGCCACGCCCCCTCATTAACCTCGTGTGGAATCCCTGTGTCATCAGCTGTTTTGATTGTATTTATGTCCGCGTCAGAGTATGTTTCCCTAGATCTGTCACTGAAGTTTTGTGAGGTGTGGTACCGTCATTGCGTGTGATCTGCCTGTTCCATGTCCCTACTAGAGCCCGACCGATAAAGGATTTTGAAGGCCGATACCAATACAAATATTTGTTGGTTTTAAAATCCGATATTCCGA
>JAODLC010000113.1:25166041-25186493 GCA_026781145.1 Hippopotamyrus pictus
GTACAAGAATAGTTATTTGTAGTTATTTATGAGTATTCACTAAAATATTATTGTCACAACCGTTTTTATTCGTCCGTCTTTATTTTATTTTTGAAATATTCATTTATGGGCCATTATAAATGCCGATACTGATAGTTTGGAAAATGCCTAATATCGGCCGATAATATTGGCCTGCCGATAAATCGGTCGGGCTCTAGTCCCTACTCCGTTTCCCCATTAAATCCCGTATTCCCCAATCCTCCATGTTTCTCTCCTGCTTAACGGTCCGTGTGCCCAGCAACAGCACGACAGAATGACAGATCTTAAAAAAAAGATGCCCAACCTTACTGAAGAGGAGAACCTTGACGAGGTACGAGGCGATTTATTCGCTGCGACAGTCCGAGGTATGAGACGATCCCGTGGCTTGGACTCTATCCTCCCGGAGCAGGGACATCCTGGAAGAAATGTCCTTGCCCGGAGACGCACACCTGTCAGCTTAGAGAAGGGACAGCTGAATCAATGATGTGGCAGGTGGCCATTGACAGCGGGCTATCCTACCAGGGGGAGCCCCTCCCGATTCTGAAGCCAGCAGTGTTCACCCCTGACGTCACCACCGCTGCTTCGCCTGAGCCGGTGCCTAAAGCCTACATCGCCGCTGCAATGCCGCCTTCTCAGGGACGTGACTGGCTTTTAAAGGGGCCAGGTTAGTTGGGGATGCTATCCCACAGGTCCCCAAGTTCCCTAAATGGACGGCGCCTGCTGCCAAGGTGCAAACTCCTGCTCCGCTCCCTGAAGTTCCTGCTCTGCCCGTTCCTGTTCTGCCCCCTGAGGTTCCTGCTCCGCCCGTTCTTGCTCCGCCTGTTCCATTCCCTGCCCCTGATCCCCCAGACTCTACTCCCTATGCCTCTGGCCCCTGTCCCTGACCATTGCTCCACCTCCCTTAGTGGAAATGGAGGAGCTCGAATGGGACCCCTCGGGGATTACCCTGACTTCCCCAGTGACTCCCTCTGGAGTGACATTGCCCCAGTCAACAACCCAACATGGCAGATCCCGGCCAGGACCCCGCATTTCGGTCTCCCAGAAAGGGAGAGGACACCTGCGCCTGGGTCGTGTCCCGCCTGCCCTGCCCCCTGGCTCACCTTCAGTTCCCCTGGATCCTCCTCGGCGGTCGCCTGCAGGTCCCCCAGCTTATGCTCGGTGGTCATCTATGTTCCCCCTGGCTTCAGTTTGGGAGTCGCCTTCGGTTCCGCTTGTGATGCCTCGTTGGCTGCCTGTGGTCCCACCTCTGATGCCTCGTTGGTCGCCTGCGGGTCCCCTGGTTCCAACTCATCGGTCGTTTACGCCTTGGCTGGCTGTGGTGGTGCCTTCACTTGCCGTGGCTTCTGTTCCCTCCTCCCCTCCACCAGTGTCCCCTTTACCTTCCTCCTCACTTCTGGTCCCTCTGCCTTCCTCCTCACCCCCTCCGACGTTCCTTCCTGCTCCCTCCTCACATTCGCCGAGGGTCCCTCAGGCTCCAGCCTCACGGTCGCCTGCTGCCCCTGCGGCTTCTACCTCTAGCCCACTGGGGTTCTCTCTGGCTCCCAGTTTCCCCCCGCCCTTTGCCTTCCTGTCTCCAGGTTTTGTGTCCCCTGTGTCTGTTCCTCGTCCCTCTGTTTTGCATTTGTTCACTCCTGGTCCCTTTGTTCTTCCTGCTGGTGTTTCCCTGGTGTCTCCTTTTTTGGTTCCCCTGTGTCTGTCTGCATTCCCTGAGGTTTGTCGTTTGTTGTCATGGTTGTTTTCCTTGCGCCTGTTTTGCGTGTCGGTGCTGTTCCCGGTGTCCTGTTGATGTTTTGCTTTTGTTTACCCAGGTTCCCTTGTGTCCCCGGTCTCATCCTACGCTCCCCTTTGGGGGGGAGGGGTTTCTGTCATGCCTTGCTCGTCCAATCCTCCTGTGTGCCACGCCCCTCATTAACCTCATGTGTCATCAGCTGTTTTGAGTCATTTTCCATTAGTCTGGTGTATTTAAGTCTGTGTCAGAGTATGTTTCCCTAGATCTGTCATTGAAGTTTTGTGAAGTGTGGTACCGTAATTGCGTGTGATCTGCCTGTTCCATGTCCCTGCTCCGTTTCCCCATTAAATCACTTATTCCCTAGTCCTCCGTGTTCCTCTCCTGCTTCCCCAGTCCGTGTGCCCAGCAATGTCACGACAGCGGATTACTGTAGAAAAGGGATTTTGCTTCACATGTCCAAAGTTAATTAACAGTTATAATGCATTATTTTTACACAAAATCCACCAAGTGATTCTGTTGTTGGTTAAAATTTATCATCAGTAAGACAATCATTAGTAAAACAACTATTATTAAAACAATTTGGTTATTATAATCAGAAAAAAACTCAAAACCACCTGTCATAGTTAATTTGTTTTCTCCGTATGAATTTTAGAATATCTATGAAATAAATATTGAAAATGTTGTAATATCATTTTTAGGGCATACTGCCTAGCCTTATTTAGCAGCATTAAACATTAAACAATTTAGATAAAAAAAGATTTAAAAATAACAGCTGTCATAGGGTTTAAAAAATTCTACCTCAGCTCTCCATTTATAGGGTCTGAATGTTGTGCAGGTTTATTTACGTTGTTTAAAAATATGCAGTTAGGTGAACTGGTGTCTCTCTGTTCTGCTGCGTGTGTGTGTGTGTGTGTGTGTGCAAGAGAGAGAAAGAAAGAGAGAGAGTCAGTCTTGGCATAAGTACTCATAAAGCAATATAAATGAGTCTTATTTTGTCTTGCCCTGCAACAGCAATGTAACACTGATAACTATAATATGTGTGATCAGTGTTACAAGTGTGTCCAGTTCTGTCAAAGTGCAGTTACAGTCGCAGCCAAAAGTATTGGTCCCTTTCCACTTTTTAAAAATGAATCACAATTTTCAGTTAAATAAGTTGAAACTGACAAAGGTAATTGGCATCCACCATTTTTATTTTGTAGAACAGGCACTTTTATCCAGAACATACATTTTTGACAAAGCAGGGCCAGACAGTCTGCGTGGAGAAACTGGGGGGGGGGGGCTGCTTTGATGCCCAACAGTGACATCACTCTGCCAACCCTGAGACTCAAACCTGCAACCTTCCAATTAAAGGTACATGTTAACATAACATACTGGAAATAATAAAACAAATGAAAAAGCCATTGACAGAATTATTGGGGCCCATGAGGACAGACAATTTGGATTTTGTTTCAAAAAGTGGAATGGCACCAATTTGTTTGTACTGTAATGCCTATGACTGCAGATAATGTATTGAGAATAAGCAATGTGAGACCCTTATCTTGTCAATAATCCAATATGAGTTGTAATCTATGGTCAGAAAAGCAATATTAATCAGTGTTCCTCATGTAATTGTGTCTACAGCTGCATGTCAGCAATAAATCGGTTGAAGAGAGTTCAGAGGAACTGGCATATTGAACACTAAGTCTTGCAAGTCAAAGATCACCCATTCCGAAATATAGAAATATATCTCTTCTATCAAAATTGGTCTAACTCATAGTTTCTAGAATTTCCCCTTGGTTTGTTGGTTTTTCTTATTTCTTATCTTGTTTGAAAAATCTGAATTGTGCAAAATGTTGGCTATTTTACATAAAGTGCTGTTTTATTTTTTGAAATATCTACCCTAGGAATAGAAAACATTCCACAAGGACAGTGTACTTCAGTTCCCTGCCCTGATCACACATTCTATATTTTTGTACTGTATATTTGGAGCACATAATCATGCTGGAATATGTTTCATGTTTTATGGAGTTTAAGTCAGTGAAAAAGAAGAAAAAAGGATCTGCTGGCCTGCAACAGGTGGTCCCACAGTTGGATTAAAACCCACACCCTGAAGGTGCCAGGCTAAACACCCAAATGATATGCCTATGGGTATTTTACATTTAGTCCAGCAAAATCCCATCAGGGGGAGCATGGTGGCTCATATTTCCAGGGCCTGGGGTCTGAGTCCCAACTCCACCCATGGTATATGGAGTTTGCATGTTCTCCCTATGTTGTGTGGCTTTCTTCTGGGTACTCCAGTTTACTTCTGCAGTCCAAAGACATGCAGTCAAGTTAATTGGCATCTCTAAATTGTCCAGACTGTGAATCACAACCTTGTCTGTTGTGCTGCCTGGGATAGGCTCCAGCCTGGTTGCAAGATGGGTGGATGGAAAGTCCCATTAGAAATTTCAAAATATAGAGTACACAAACTGCATCACCTTAGTAGAAACCCTCCTAAAAAGGCTGATTTATATTCTAAAATAGTTTGCTCAATTTTTGTTATTGTTTTACTACTTGGCTATTAGAGTCTATTGAAGATCACTGAAATCAAGGCTTTGCATGGGAAAAGGCTTTGCATTGGAAAACAGGAAGAGCCATTTCGGCTATGAGCCATGCTTTGTTTTTTAAGGTTTAATAGTATTTTATTTCATGTCTCAATTTATAAGTAAACCTATTGAAGAGAATGGCTGACATAGTCAGCCTTAGTTTCGGGTTGCCTTTGCAGTACCAGCATTGAAGAGACAAAGACAGATTGCTGTCCTCTTTTTTCTGAGTGGCTTTTGCATTATGCAGCTCAGCCCTAACACCTCAAATTTTGGGCCTTAATGCATGTATAGATGAAGAGGAAGACAATACATAGCAAAATATGGTTTTCACTTTTAACTACACTTTCAATGGCAATTGTCCTCAGAGTGTCACTCAGGATCTCTATTAATAAAAATTCTAAAATTGTAAAAGAAAATGAAATGTGGAAAAATCTGAGAATATTCATGTAAGAATATCATTTCAAAAGTTTTAAAAGGCTTAATTTCCGTGAGGATATGGCATCACAAGAGCATCTTTTAAAATCTGTTTAGTCAAGGATGGGGCTGCAAATTTGTTACAACAGAAATTCGGGACCCAGATGCAGTTAGTAGGGTTTTATTTTGAGGAACCTGCAAACAGCCAGTAAATCAGCATACAGGGCTCTTGGTCGGGGTCATGGAAGAGAAAGGACAGGAGGTAAGAACACCAGGCATGTCCAAATGGGCTTGGGCACAGGAGTTTGGGAGCTAGGAATGTAAGGTAAGTAATGGAAGGACAAAAGATTGAGAGAGAGTGCTCTATATGCTGCTAACACAAGACAATACTTCACACTGAGTCCTTGGGCAAGCTAGATTAAATAAACAAGAGCAAGTGTAATCGCTAATTGGGATTGTGTGTGCATGTGGTACTTGACAAATTTTCAGTAATATCAAGAATCATTATAATCAAGAGCACAAAATTTTGCAAATCAAATAACCTCTGAAAAGAAACAGAAATTAGAAAACTACACAACTTGGAGTAACTTGTTCTTTAAAATACCATCAAGGACACAATGTTATTCATTAATGTATTAATTTACTGTTTTACAAATCACAAATACTGATGTTTAGTGATGCTTAAACAACACAACTATTTTGTTCAGTGCTGATTTCAATAAGGGACTTATGAAGCCAAACATATCGAACATAAAATAAACAGCTATGTTTTCACAGGGTAAATTGTATTTACCTTTAAAGATACATACTGTAAATGTAATGTGGGTGAGGTATCAGAATCTGTATAATGCAGCATAAATGTTCCCTGAGCATTGTATACCTTAAATCTCAGATAAATCTAGTGTTGCTATCCCAATGATTATAATTCTCCTTAACAGTCAACCCATAGTTAGCCTACCCAACATAAAAGAAATGGTGTATAATTATAATACAAAGATAAAACTAAAGCAGATTATAGATGCAAATGTAAGTTAGGTTAATTGTTATTGAAAATAAAGATGACATCTGCCTTTTGTTTGCAAGAGCAGGTTTGATTATATGGGAAGACAATGTGGGAGAGATTCGATTGGGATTGGCAAGAGCATTTGAGTTAGATAAGTCAGGGATGTGGTAAGACTGGACATTTGAAACAGGTGTACGGGGACAATCGCTCCGAGGTGCAGGCTAAGGAGACGGTGAGCCAGAAGGGAAATCAGAAGTGAACTTCATGGCTCCATGGGAAACCATGGAGTGTGTCATCTTCCATTAAGAATGATATGGGATTGTATGCTGCGAAAACAGAAAGTGAGTATGTGAAACCCTATAGGGTAAAAATGCAACGTAACAGAGTTAGACTGTGCAGGGAGATGGATGTCAGAGCTGTCATGTCAGTCATATTAGAGAGTCCATACCGAGCTAATTTAAAAAATGTCCAATTGCAACCAAGTGATGTGGCCTTGAAAACATATATAAAAACTGTACTTTAACGTGGACCAATATCTGCTCCCAAAAAGGCAAGACATATTCTCTACCTTACCCAGTAGAAAAAAAATTAGCTAAAATAGCTCAGGCCTACACTGAACTGGATTTGGACAATGAAAGTAAATGGTTTTTTACAATTAATCCACAACAGAGACTGTATTTATACAATTGGTACCATAAAAGGCCAGTAGTGTGCCAGCGATTTTTCAGCATACTGGTGGTGCTGTGTTACTTCTGTGACAAATTAATTACCAGTAAAGACATCTGGACAATTTGGAAAAGGTATTGCAAAGATTGGATAAATATGTCTTAAAGCAAATAAGGAGAATGGTAATTTTTTCAAAGTAGTGTGACTTATCAGGGACATGTGATTGATGCAGAAGGATTACATCCAATCAAGGAGAAGATATGGGCGACTGAGGCACCAGTTCCCAAAAAATGTAACTGAAATTAGATCATTTTTAGCTGTAGGTAACTACTATGGAAACTATATATCAAATTATTCTAGCAAAATAAAGTTATGATCAAGTTTCTGCAAAAAGACAAAGAATGGTTTTGGGCTGGTAAATATCAGAGTTATTTTGAAAACACTAAACATAAACTAAACATAAGCTACAGCACCTGTGCTAATGCACTGTGATCCAAGGTTGCTGAGCGGCTAGTTTGAGAAGCCTCTCTTTAAGGAGTAGCTGTGCTTATATATCATAGGTCAATATTTCTCACACTAATCCTTGGGGACCCCCAGACAGTCCACATTTTTGCTCTCTCAAAATTCCCAGAACTAGTTTGAGAAACACTGCCATAGATTACCCAGTGGAGTTGAAAAGCCAATTGCATATGCTTCTTGCATGTTGATCAGAACAGAAATGATTTTTTCTTTTCTGGTGTGACCAAATTTTGTGAATACTTGTATGGATGGAAATTTACCTATCTCACAGATCACAAGCCGCTAGTGAAAATTCTTGGTCCCAAAACTGGTGTTTTTCAGCTCCATTATAATCTTATTGGACCATTATCATATATGCGGTCTGTCACTGACTGAAATGTCATTATTTGGCATATGACTGAAGAGATGTTGATTCTCTGCAAGCCATTGCAGAGCCTCATGGTAATTCAGCCAATCAGAGCAGAGCTCATCAACATACTAATGAACCAAAATAGGGAAATGGCCTGTTTTATTCTAGGGCTAGTTGTAAATGTGCCTGTAAAACGATTTTTGGGCATTTTTCAAGCAAATCAAGTTCACATATCTTTTATTTAGACACCACAGAACAATTAAAAATACTGAAAAAAAAATGCATTCTGTAGCATCTTTAATGTTGAATCAGCTGTAATGAGAAGGATGGCAGAGGTGAGGAAGAAATGGTTCCATCTGAAATTTGACCACCAAAAAAGGCATCACAGCCCACAGATCCATGCCACAGAGGGGTGGCTCAAATACCACGTCAGTAGTGCCTCAGGATGGTGGAACAGGTGCCATCATAAGCAAAACATCCCTAACAGGAGCAGTAGGCCAACAAGCGAATGTTGCCAAAAATTCATTGTGCCAGACACATCAGTGGTCTTCTAAGCATATAATTAGAGGCAGTGATACATTATTTCTTTGGGCGTGGACCTTATATGATTTTGGAACGGCAACTTATTAGCATGGCCTGTTCGGACATACTTTGCATGAACATGACTAGATCATTCTATTTGTCAGTTACAATTAGGTTTAATATTAAGTGCAATATCTAAAATTTAGTGATCAGTGGTCATTGTTGACACGCCACAGCACACAGTGCCCTCTGCATTTAACTCATATGTGACATAGCAGGGGACAGCTAATTCAGCGCCCGGGGAGCAGTGCTTGGGGGCGGTACCTTGCTCAGGGTACCTCAGTGGTACCTTGCTGGTCAAGGATTCGAACCATCTTTCAATTACAAGTGCGCTTCCCTAACCATAAAGACACCACTGCCCAAAGAAAAAATCGATAAGTACCATTTTATGCATAAAAATGTGCATACACACGGTTTACAAACAACTGTTCATACACACAGTTGACAAATGAGGCCCCAGAGATCTTAGAAATTATGGTTTCAGTCTCAGGGGAGGTAGTGTTGTGTATAGTTTTAATATGGAGATAAAACTTAGTTTATAGATGAGAATCTAAGCGATGCAAGGGTTAGTTATTCAGAACTAAAGATCATGTCTGCCTTTGGTTTGGAAGGGCATGCTGGGTAACTGCAGTATAAATTAATTACAGAGGAAGACAAAGTGGAAGAGTGTTGGTCAGGACTGGGAATGAGCATTTGTGTTAAATAAGTCAGTGCGTCTCTGTGATTTTTTTTCTTTCATACATTGTATCTGTTTGAACCCATGTCTGTCTTTTTTTGTGAATGGTGGATACATGACAATACATGATAAATCAATTTATTAGTGATTATATAAAAAGCAAATTCAGAATTTTACATTTTAACTATTAAGGCTTTATACATATAGTTCTGTCATTTGAACCCTTACATAAATGCAAGTGATATGGAATCAAACAATGAAAGGTGAAACTCATAAGTACCATTAAAAATAAAAACATCCATTCATTTTCCATGCCACTTGTCCTATGCAGTTGTGGGGGTCCACAATGTTATAAAGACGGGACATAAAACCATTGCACAATAAATCAATATCCTATGAAAATCAATACACGTTATTCTGTTTACTGAACACTTTATATAAAACCATTATGACCGGTCTTGATTGGTTTCTCGCCTGTAATAAATGTTGAAATAAACAGAACCTATGCAATTGGAATCTCCAACCCATGACCTCCTTGCATTGAGGTGATAAACTACTTTTAAGAGACAGCTTTCAAAAGTATAATGGAATCAGATGCTATGGTTTAAGTCAAGCAACATTCACTTTGAGACTAATTTGAAATCCTAATGCATTTCAGTAATATTGATTTAGGATCAGCCAAGATCCCTTATCTCTTCCTGACAGAGGCAAAATGCTACGCTGGTATGGAAGATGAGCTCACTTTCAGTCATGAAGATGTGCACTATACTCAGACTGAGGCTGTATGTTATACTTCAAAGTAAATTTGTTCTGTTTAAGTACGCTAAAAACATATACAGTACTACATTAGTACAGTTAATGTTAATACATAGCATTAAGTTAAAAGTCATAACATGTTTTTTCTTTGAGTGTGTTAATGCATGCAGTATTTTGATACCCAAAAGAGAATGAGAATTAGCATGAGCAAATTTTTTTTATAGAGACCTATAGTATTTTTTCCTCGGTGTAAATAGTGCTAGAACTTTGGTCATGACATTGTACAAAATCCCAGCATTCACAGCTAAAATCAAAACATTTAGTTAGCATTACATGTGGAAGTTGATGAAGGGCAAAGGCAAAGAAACACTGTTACATGGTAAATTTCATTTAAAATATTTGTTAGACCGCTGAGAAGATAATTTTGCAATTTGCAATATTTGTTTAATTTTATTCAAGGCCAATACCTTAAGGATCTTTCCAGTTATAAAGTATGCTTTTATTGATTGGCAGTTTTCTATTTTTAGAGCCAATTTGCCAAGCATAGCAGTTAATAGACAACTTTTACCTGGTTGATAGTCTTGCATGAAACACACAAGTCACCAGATTCTTTTCCTTGTAGAAGCAACTCTCACTTTAAATAAGGTTGGAGAGCCCTGTTTTAGATTTTTATATTTAGATTTTTAGTTTTTGTTTCTAATCATTCACATTCTGTTTTGAGTGCAATGTCATGCAATGACAAAGGATTCTTGGTAGATGTAGTGGAGGGAAACGTTGCTGCTTTACTTGATTCATGCACAATTGATACGGATAATAAATTATAATTCCTACTACTTATACTAATTTCTACTACTTCTACTAGTTTTTGGAAATGAATAATCTGTACATCTCAGTTTTAAGTTAAATCAGTAAACCAAAATTCTAAAAAAAACCCTTCCTTTTTGTCCATTTTACATTAATTTTGGGTATCAGTGTTTAAATATTTATGACCGTGAGTTTTAATGTTCTGTGCGATTAATCACTGTCAGGGTCATTGCCCATCTGACCCTGCCCTTTGAGCCTTTTCCCAGTGTTGGCCAGCAGGCATCACTGGTCATCCTGCTTCCCTCCACCTTCATGTAGCCCTCAGCCCTAGTGTATTTCCGTGCTCTCTAGACCGCCACCACCAGATTGTTAATCCTCAGGTACTGTAAGGGACTTGGGCTGGCCAGAGACTAGCTTATTTGTTATTTTGTATTTATTGGTTTTCTGTTTCCCCAGCATTTATTATTTTATACGTTTCACTGTCATAGATTTGTCATACTTGTGTCCGGTTAACCTCTCGTCCTTTTTATATTTTTGTTCCTTGTTAATTATCCTGGTCTAGTATTCCCAGTTTGTGGGTTGTGTTTTCTAGTTTCAGTGTTTGTTAGAGTTCCTATTTCTGTACTCGTTATTATAAGCTACTCCACCTGTTGCCTGTTTCCCCAATGCCAGTGTTTTGTAATTGTTCCATCTGTTGCTCCTTGTCCTGTGCCCTCAGTAATTGGTTAATTGTCTTATGTTCCACACTTGCCCTCTCATTAGCCCAGTTGTTTGTGTGTATTTAAGTGACTGTTTTCACCCTGTTCTCTAGTCTGTGCTTGTTTGTGTTACCATGCGTTTCATGTTCTGCTTACTTGTTTATCTAGTCCTGCTCCATGGTTACTCTGTTTTCCCCCAGTTATGTATTATTATTAGTTTAGTTCTTAATTTTTGCTGTTTGTTTGACTCCCTGTAAACCTTTTGATTTTGGTGTTTTTCTGTCGTACTGTACATTTCAGCTTATTCAATCAACCCCTTTTTTCTTGGAAGCAGCTCAGTATATTGTCACCCTCATTTCCCCTTCTTCACCATGCCACACCATGACAATTACAGGAAACTGTGGATTGATAGTATGTATTTTCTTCTGTCAAGTATGTTTTTGTACACTTTTTTACAGAACCCACAAAAGGACATGGGAGATCTGCAAGATGTCACAATACATTTACGTTACTATTAATGACTGCATTCTGTCCCTTCAAAGTGCAAAGGGTAGAATTAATGGACTGATATGTATAAAACTATATGATATAGACATGTCCAGTAAAGTGATCTTTAAGTATTAGACTGTGGGGGAGAACGCACATAATTTAATCTTTAGATTGAGTATTGTTACATATACACTTAGTGACAAAAAAAATGAAGCACCCAGACGTAATGGTTCGATTTGGATGTAATTTGGTACACATGCAGAATAGCAATGGGTATGTAAATGATTCAATTTGCAAGGAGGTGGCACATCTAGTCACTATACACAGAAGATGCCTCGTAGATGCATTAGACAGCATTACCAGCACTTGATGGAGTTTGATACGGGTCGCATTGTGGGCTTGCATTAGGCCGTGTGGTCATATTGTCCAATTGCCTGGCATGTGGGGCATGCGGATGTCACAGTTGCCTAATGTTGGAACCGATGGGCACGTGAGGACACCTGTACATGTTGTGAAGGTTCCGGTTGTCCAAGACAGACCACACCAAGGGAGGATCGTTGTATTGTGCGCTAAGATGAATCTCAGTTCTGTATTACCACAGATCACTATCGTGTGTGTGGGCGGTGCCGAGGGAGGAGGACCAATCCTACAAATGTTGTGAAGAGACACACCAGCGTTACTCCGGGCATCATGGTTTGGGGAACCATAGGGCATGACTTCAGGTCATCTCTGGTAGTGATTCAGGGGACTGTGATGGCACAGTGCTACGTCAGTGACATCCTGCGTCCGCATGTCTTACCCTGAGACAGCACCCTGGTACAGTCTTTCAACAAGACAATGTTTATCCACACATGGCACGTGTGTCTATGGACTGCCTGCGTCATGTTGTGGTCCTCCCGTGGCCAGCCAGGTCCCCCGATCTTTCCTTAATCGAATGTGTGTCGGATCAGCTTGTACATAAACTCAGACCCAGTGCCAATATGCAGGATCTTGAAGGCCAGGTACAACAACTGTGGGCCATCTTGCCACAGAAGAGAATACAACGGCTATACGACTCCCTTCCACACGCCGCAGGTATCCAGGCCTGGGGAGGGGGGAGGGGGATGGTTACTGACATGGGACAAGCAGTGTGCCCATACTGCTAACTCTGTTGTCCGTTTGATTCCTTTCACCACGTGCAGATTCATTTAATTTTCACCACTCCATCTGGCTACTTTTTTTTTTGTCACTGAATGTATTTATTAATAAATGCACTGTGTTGATTTATCACTGTAAGCAAGACAACTGTTGGGTAAGAAAGAATTCCAACATGGAAGATGTTCCTGGAGATAACAAACCAGGGATCCTTAAATCTGAAGCAGCCAGTATCCAAAATACACATGCAAAGCAAAGTCGGGGGCATGGAAGAGTGAAGTCGGGTTGATCAGTCCCACGAAGATTTGACAAGTTGAAGGAGAACAGAAGGCAAGAGCGGGGACTGGACAATTGGGGACTGGAGTACAGGTCAGGTCGGGGCTGCAGGGAAGACAGTAAGAAAGTGCTTAGTAAAGATTCATAGAGTAGCAATACTTCACACCGAGTGCGAGTCAGGTCAGGCTTTTAAAGGGAAGCCCCAGGCACTAATTAGCCTGCATTTCCACAAAGGGGAATGTGACATTGTTGAACATTCTGTGCAACTTTAAACTTTGTAATATTAAATAAAATTCACCCGTGAACAAATCTAGAAAAAGTAACTCCAATGCTGCAGTAAAGTTAGATTTATATTTAGTTTTCTGCCTGTAATCTTGTAATAGGATTTGTGTGGGTCATGCTTTTGTTAATAAAAAGGAGGCAGCATTTTGTAAAAGGAAAGAATGTTCTCCATTCATTAATTACCCAACAAGTGCTATAGATAATTAGCAGCAGCGCAGATAGGGGAAAGGGTGATCGACATTGTACTCACATTTGGGGTGAGCAACACAAACTTCAGGGTAAAAATACATGGGTATGACACTTATTATTTGCAATATAAAATAACACAACATATAAAAACAACACAATAACCTGCATGATGAGCACCATGAAAAGGATGATGGTAATTTGATTAATCAGTCTCTCTGAACCAGCCCCACAGCATCACATATCCCCCACCTGGGGGGTCAGCCATCGCTGGCGACCCCAAAGTCCCAGATAATGCCTCACAGATGCTGCGGGGGCTGGCGTTGCCACCATGGCTGGCATGTCACAGTCCCCTATGTCCCCTATGTCCTCTCCTGGAGCATCCTCGGCTGCGGCAGTAGGGGCACGTCAGGCCAGGGGGCTATATGGAGCCAGGCGATCCCTCTGCAAGACCACAGCCTTTCATTGCTCTGGTAGCCACAGATTGTAGACAACACAAGAGAGTCATTGAAGGATCTCCCCTGGGCTACTCCAATGTCTGTCCAGCTTGGCCGATGGACCCTTCTTATTAATGGGACAGTACACCCAAACCACATCCCTGATGTTAAAGTCCTACCCACAGATGCATAGGAAAACTTCAGGCAGTCACTGTGTCTTGGTGCTGCTGGACCAGTTCAGGCATACCCCTCAGGTGCTCCCAGAGGCACCAAAGGTACTCCATACCTGGTTCCTATGGCACCTCTGGTTCCAGTTCCCCAGAGTACACAGCTTCACTGAGTGTTCTCCTGCACTGCTGCTCAAGGGTAAACGTTCCCAGTGGCACTGGTGGTAGGCAACCAGGATGATGGGCTGCACCTCGAGCGCGAGCTTAAACCGCTCCATCAACCGATCAGTTTGGGGGTGAAGAGGGGTGGTGCGGGTCTTCACAATCCCGAGCCACTTGAAGATTTTGCTAAATACTTGTACCTCAAACTTTTACCCTTGGTCACCGTGCAGTTTCTCCAGCATACTAAAACGGCACAATAACTCTTTGACGAGTTTCTTGCCTATGATCATTGTGCTCTGCTTGGGAACTCTTATTCCCAGTCTCACTACAGGAAAAAAGGCCTAGCACATCAACCCCAACCTTTTCCATTGTCATCCCTTCCTGATACTTCTGCAGTGGCACTCTAAATTGGTGGTTTGGTCAATTCTGGGTGATGTTTGCTTTGTAGCAGTGGACAAGTAATACACTGCAACCGGGCCAACAGAAGTGGCTTCACAGCTTCTCGAGTATCTTTGCTACCCCAAAGTGCCTGGCTCCCATTGCACCTTGTGCCACCCTCAGGGCACCAGCAGCTGCAACAGGTGCTGGGCACTATCCAGGGACTGCCAAGCACCAGTACAGCAGACCTCAAAGGGACCCCAATGCAAGTGGAGGGCCTTGGTCCCTTGATTGAGCACAGAGTCCTCCCTCTACTCTATCCGCTACCCCACCTGCAACCAACCTTTGACTCAGGCCAGCACCAGGTCACTCACATCCGCTGGTAATCGATGGCCTCTGATCACTGGCCACGGGTGTCCTCCTGCTGCAACACCACTCTGGATGCATTCCTCAGTGTGATAGCAGTGACAGTACTCATTTGTCTCATGGGGTAACAAGAGAGTAGCCACCATTGCTGTGGAGCCTACTTAGTCAATGCTGGATCTCAAAGTCATACCCCTGGAGACCCGCCAGCCAACTCGCCAACTATATCTCAGGGTTGCAGAAAAAACAAACTTGACTCCAGCGCAAGGCGCAAAAAGGTTGCCCTGACTCTCTTAATTATTCGTAGTGTTTTGGGCATAACAAGCAATGAACCAATCAGAATGGCGCGTCACCTCACCTTTAAAAGGCAACGTTGCAAGTGGATTGCTGATACAATGGCGCATTTGCCTGGCAAGCCAGATCGCTCTTCACCAGAGGAGACGGACGCGTTCATGTGCAATGTGAAAAGACTTGGGCACATTATCTAACCTGTGAGCACCACTGCTCCACCTACAGACGTGGACAAATTTGTTCATACCCTTACTGCTCATTGAAATAATGCTTCATTTCTCCTGAAAAGTGATTCAATTAAAAGCAATTGTTTAATGTATACCTGCATGTCTTTAGTATGTGAGTAAACCAATAAAATTGTGGAAAGAAATGATTTGTTGTTTATTTTACAAAGATATGCTGAAATAGAATGGACAGATGTGTTGGCACCCCTAAAGAGATTATTTATCATTGCATTATAGTCATGATTCAAACTAAGTGTTTAACCTTAATTAGTATCCCAGGTGCCTTCAGCTTTTCATCAACCATTCAGCCTATTTAAAGTGAAAGAAGATATTACCACACTGAACACGGACCAAAGAAAGCAAAGGAGAGAGCTGTCTGAGGAGCTCAGAAAGAAGATTACAGATAACCATGTTAAAGGCAAAGGCTATAAGACCATCTCCAAGCAGCTTCATGTTCATGTGACCACAGCTGCCAATATTATTAAGAAGTATAAGACTCATGGGACTGTAGCCAACCTCCCAGGATGTGGACGTAAGAAGAAATGCAACCCCAGGTTGATCAGAAGGGTAGTGTGGATGGTAGAAAAAGAGCCAAGGAAACCATCCACAACCATTCAAGCTGAGCTCAAGGTACGTCACTGTCTGATCGCACCATCCATCACATTTTGAACCATAATGGGCTACATGGAAGAAGACCCTGGAGGGCTCCATTATTCACAGAAAAACATAAAAAAAAGCCAGAGTTGAATTCGCCAAAATGCATGTTGACAAGCCCCAAAGTTTCTGGGAGAATGTCCTTTGGACCGATGAGACAAAACTGGAACTTTCTGGCCAGTCACATCAGCTCTATGTTTACAGAAGGAAAAATGAAACTTTTAAAGAAAAGAACACCATGCCTACTGTCAAACATGGAGGGGGCTCCGTTTTGTTTGGGGCTGCTTTGCTACATCTGGCACAGGGAACCTTGAATCTGTGCAGGACACAATGAAGCCTCAAAACTACCAAAGGTTCCTGGACTGAAACATACTGTCCAGTGTCAGGAAGCTCAGCCTCAGTCGCAGGTCATGGGTCCTCAAACAGGACAATGACCCAAAGCATACAGCTAAAAGCACCAAATAATGGCTGAGAACAAAAAACATTGGACTATTCTTATATGGACCTCCATGAGCCCAGATCTCAATCCTATTGAACATCAACGGAAAGATCTGAAAATTGCAATGAGGAGACGGTTTGCTCAGGAAAAATGGAGCAAACTACCTGTTGGCAAATGCGGACGTCTCATTGTGAAGTACAGAGATCGCTTGTTGGCAGTGATTGCTACAAGCTGAAGGTGGTGCCACAAAATATTAAATTATGGGTACCATCTTTTTTGTCTGTGCCATTTTCGTCTGTTTAATTATATAAAATATTCAGAGGAATCAATAATCAAATGCAAGAGCTGATTTGTGTAAAATATGGAAAAAACACTAAGGGATTCCATTAAACTTTTGTCAGTTTCAAGTAATTTCGGAGATAGTTATGTTTTTTTGTCTTTTGTGATAGGGAACCAAAAAATTTGTCTACGTGTGTAAGCCTTTCAAGGTGTAGCAGGCGTGGTAGCAGCGAGTGTGTCCTCGTTTTCAGGCATCATTAGATCATCCGCTCAGTGCCATAAGCGGCATAATGATGTTAGAAGATAGGGAAAGCAGAAGCTCCCTGCTAAATGAGCACAGCGGCTAGGAAAGGGGACTTAATTATGCTTGTGTGTTTTTTTTTATTTCGGCTTCAAAGTCCTGGGACAATAAACAAAAAACATTCCTGCTTTTCAGCTAAAGCACCCCAAACTGCTTTTACTCTTCCATCAAGCAACAAAATAGAAAGGCAGTGAAATGCTTTATGGCTAGAATCTCGCTTGCTTCCGCAACTGTTACCCGTTTCAACCAGGCTAATTGAAATTTTCCTCAAAACTACAATTACAATGTAAACACAAAACCCTTCAGTACAATAAATGCCTCTCCATAGTACACTGGAAAATGGTGACATAAGATTCCACAATACATTTAATGGAACAGTGCACATAAAGTTCAGGATTTTCAGCTCACAAAATCTGTCAGCATTGTCCGTCTCAATAGCACAATGTCTTGTTGTACGTCGAACAGTAACCCAGGAGTCACTCCTTAAATTCAGTGCTAAGTGGACGAAGGCCAGTGGCAGGGAATACTAACAAGGGAAGACAGAAAAGGAAAGGAGAAGCATACAATTTGCCAAACAGATCCACCGATGATCTTGTCCTTGCTGCCTCATTGTCCGTATTCCTCAGATGCACTAGCTACCATCCATTTCCTTGCACCTTGACAGTTTGCCGCATGCACTTACAAAGTTCCACTCTGCAGCTGTTATTGGGTTATCTTTCATTGGCTTATCACCATTAAATAATGGACATTAAACTTCTCTGTCACACTCAACCATGTCCCGGCTTCCTACATCCACAGCCGTCCACTTCTTCCCGCCTCTCTCCATCGCCATCCTCATTGACTGGTGAAATGCTCATTCATTATCAGAGTGCCCTTTAACCCTTTACATGCCAGTCAGTCTTATTTGGCTCATCACATGAAGTCTGAGGACCAGGAGGTGTTCTTCGTACGTGGGTTAAAAAGATATCCAAATTTAGTTGTGGATTTAATTTAGAAAATTACAAAACTCTTGTTGGATTGGCTGTTGCAGCAACCAGTCCGTAAGCTCAAACCTGCTCTGAGCAGGATTATTCAATGTAAAGAAAGTTAGATCACAGATATAGACAGACCTCTGTCCACTCAGGAAACCCATCCCACCATGGCTATACCTTTCTTACAAGAGAAACCAAGTGCACTTGGTGTGACCATGAAGAGTCCATTTTTTTCCAATAGAACTGTATTGCATAATATTAGAATACACATACAAACAATTTAATACCAGGGTGTGATGGCCGGATAGACAGAGAGCGCATGGTAACCCTGCCTTGACCTGCATGCACAAACATAGCTTGCATAGGCTTTCATTCCGGTTTATGTATATACATTTATACGTTTGATACATTTCATTGATTATGATTTGGTTTGGTTTTTCATCATTGATTATTTCCATGAAATTCACAAGGTACATCATTTAATCATTTTATTTGTCAGGATATTCATTTAATAATGTATGAATGTGTCAGCATTGATATATGTGTGTTTTGTTTTGCATTCTTACATTGCAGTTACCTGGAGGAGTATACTGTAGCCACTTGGGAGGTTGTGCGTGCATATTTTCAGTCCGTCGGGCAAACAGTCCGGGTCATTGTGGTTCCCATTATATTTCCATCGCTGGTACCAACAGGAGCCCACAGCAGGGGGAGTTGATTTCTGGCATACCTGTTTATTATTTTCTAGCTAACATTTCTGATTTAGTTTTTTTGTAATATAAGATTGTTTGTGTGTTTGTTGCTGGTCTGATCACCCAGTTTATATGTTTCTCCAGTGTGTTATTTGGTAGGTCAGTTATTTTCAGTGTAAGTGGGTTTATGTTATGCTTTAATTTTAGTTTCTTTCTGTTTTGTTTATTGGGCCCAGGATTTCCCTTTGTTAGATATTCTTTTGTATTTTGATGACAAGGATACAGGATAAGGATGAAATAAGAGTTGTACAAATGCCCAGGTACTTGAGTGCTTTACGTACATACACTAGCGCACTTTGCATCTTACATTAACATATGTTACCAAAGTGTGTAGCAACTGAGTGTGCTTGCAGTTAAGTGGGGTAAATGGGAGAAAGCCTTGCTCTGCTGTGGTTGAAGGATTGCACTCTTGCTTTCGTCATTTTCGTCAGCTAATACATTTGCCAATCATGGTTTCAAGTGTTGATATATGCAGCCTAGGTAGTGTCCACGGGAGCGCACAGCTGTCTCGGATGATTAAATCGAGTTGACTAATCTGATTCTCAAATGGCTTTGAAGAACCAAAATAGCCAGATGACCATATCACGAGTAGATGATCCCAGATCGGTCCTTTGATCCTGGAGGTCTTAATCCACGTGCAAAAAACACCCTCCAGGGTGCTTGGTATCCCACTTAGGATTTGTGTGGGTCATATTTATATATTTTTTAATAGTGATAAGGCAGCTCTTTGTATAAGGAACAAAAGTTCTTTGATTATTAACCAAGTACTTTCAGAGCAAACTAGCAGTGACACGTACAGGTAAATAGTGATTGACATGACTCCGGATCGAATCCTAAAAAGTTCGAGTTGTGATCGAATTTTCCCCATAAGAAATAATGGAAAACGAATTAATTGGTTCCCATCCCCAAAAAACTTAAATATGTTTTTTATTCTTTCTCTTTTATAGACTGTAAAGATTTTATATTATCATTACTGTAGTACTACATATTATATTATTTTATTTTACTACAAATTTATCTACATCTGTTCTTTTATCTCAGCTGCCTGTGTACCATTTATGTCATGTTGCTGCTACTGTACAGCACTTTGGTCAGGCTTGCTGTTGTGTTATAAAGTGCTTTATAAATAAATTGGTATGGTATGGTATGGTATGATATGACTCACACTTGGGGTGGGCACTTACAAAAACACACATACTCCATGGTAAACACTACACATGTATAACAACACAAAATACAGTGGTACCTCAGAACTCGAATTTAATCCGTTCAGAACTCCGGATCGAATCCTAAAAAGTTCAAGTTGTGATCGAATTTTCCCCATAAGAAATAATGGAAAACAAATTAATTGGTTCCCATCCCCAAAAAACTTAAATATATGTTGTTTTTTGGCATTTAAACACAAAATGAACCGGATAAAACAAGACGAGAATATACTGTAATAAACACTAAGCACATTAATCAAAACAGTAATTTGTAAAGTAAGAAAATAAATGTATCCAAACAATGTGTAAAGTTAAAACAATGTGTCCTGCCCCAATTGTCCACTCCTTCCGTGTGCCACGCCCCCTCGTTAACCCGGCGTGGAATTCCCATGTAATCAGCTGTTTCTGGCTGTTGTCATTAGTCCTCTGTATTTCATCCGTGTTTCAGTTTGTTTCCCCAGTTCGGTTATTGTATTGTCCATCTGTGTTTTGCCTGCCTTACCTGTAATTAAACCTCGTATTTCCCAATACCCTGATGTCTGCGCCTTTGTCTCAGTTCAGTCCCCGCTCGGCACGACGATACTATTATAATTATTAATGGTTTATTATTAATATTAGGGCTGTCAAAATTAACGCGTTAACGTGGATTAATCCATCACCATGATTAATTTGATTAAAATTTTTAAC
>JAODLC010000113.1:25186593-25200263 GCA_026781145.1 Hippopotamyrus pictus
TGATTAATCCTGATTAATCCACTGAAAATTCTGATTAATCTGATTAAAAATTTTAATCATTTGACAGCCCTAATTAATATTAAAATAATTAATAAGAAATCTTTATTTTTAAATGTATTTTATTATTTAATAATAATTACTGTTACTGTCCATCATTGTCTAAATGTATTTTTACTGTCTAAATATTTGTATTCAGCATTAGTATAAACATGCACGATGCTATCACAGCAAATGCGAGCCTGAGACTGAAGCGTTACCCTTTGTTTCCGCTGAGAGACGTGCCGCGTGACTCATTTCCCCGCGCATACAAGTTATCTTAGGTCGGCGTTCACGGTTTGACTTCTGAGATTCTAATCGAGTTCTAGGTATTTTTTTTTCGAACTGGCTGGTTCGACATTTAAGAAATTCGAGTTCTAATGAGTTTGAGAACTGAGGTACCACTTTACACAAACGCACACCTTAAATTACACAATTACATACACGATCAGCACCGCACAAGGCATGCTGGTAATCTGAATAATCATTCTCTTGGAACCGGCCCAGCAGCATCACTATAGGTTTCAACAAAAGCAAACAAAATCCATGGGGTTCCAGATTTCTTTACAAGCAAATTTTAATTCATATTTCAACGTGTGCAGGTACACTTCACATTCAATTGCCGGCTTATTTACTGGTGGTGAATGGATACGTGCAGGTATTAATAGTACATAAAAATACATGATCTTTAAGGTATGAAGGTGTGCAGTGTCTTCCATAGTTTAATGCTTAAAGCACACTTTTGTACTTTGAACAGACGCAGTGCAGTTAATAGCAATGTAAAAGTACTGCAAAATCTTACAAAAGTATTGCAAAATAACTAGGGCTACCCCCTCAATGTTGATTATTCTCATCTTCAGCGGGAGACCCGTAAGTTGACTGTGATTCTTAAAGTAAAACATGGTAGACGCGGGGCATGGTGCAGGCGGGGAAAGGAAGGTGACGATCCACTTCCAGTTACGAGAAAAACAAGGGTTTATTAAATGAACTGGACACAGAGTAAATCTACAATGTATGATGACAGAGGGACCAGGATGGCCAGCAGCCCCTGCTGGCCAAACGGGGGACCAAACATATAGGACAGGGATGGAGGGGCACCGACCCTGACAAATCAAAAATATATTTTTATAGTCAAGGAGGGCACTAGCTAAAAAAAAAAACACATTAACAATTATCTGATGTAATGTGCAGGTATGCCTGTTACACGTGTCAGCCTCAGAAGATACTGTGGGTGCGGGTGGGTCGGGTCAGTAAGAAAGTAGTGTTCTGACTAAGTTATAAATAACTTAGAGAAAAGTTGGCTTCATAAATATCCCAATAGATATTGTAACAAAATCGCATCGCGACATATGAAATTTTTACCAACATCATACAGCCCTAGCATATAGTTTTGATGTGACGTCGTACCCTTATTATACTACCCACCCGGAGGGCAAAAGAAGACTTGATTCTGCTACCCACCATATTTTTTACCATATTTGTCTAGCCAAAACACCGATAGTTGTTGTTTGACTGGATGCACTAATTGACGAGAAGATAAGCCTGGGTTGTTCTTCTACAGAATCCCATCTGAGAAATAAAGCCCAGAGAGAAGATTGTGGGTTTGTGCTATCAGATGTGCCTCCATTCCTTGGGAAGCAATGAAAGATTGTCAGCCATCAAATGCTGTTTTCACACCTAAGTTCAGGAACCTACAGTATATTGCCATCGCCTTTGTTAGGCCTGGGGAGCCCCAGCCAAAAGAGCACCAGCAGGCATCCTGACCTCTGCTAGAGACTGGCAGCTGTTGGTGGACCTTGAGCGGCAGCTGAAGTTCCCCAGCCACATTGCTGTCACCACCCTTCGTCTAGACATTGTCCTTGTGTCTGAGGCTACCAAGCCAGCCGTGCTGCTGGAGCTGACAGCCCCATGGGAAGACTGCTTGGAGGAAGCCTATGAGAGGAAGCTCTCCAAGTACGTAGGGCTGGTCAGCGACTGTCAGCAGGCTGGATGGAGGGTGAGGTGCCTCCCTGTGGAGATTGGCTGCAGAGGTTTTGCGGCCGGTTCCTTGGCCAGTGCCTTGAGCAGTCTAGGCATCGTTGGAGAGCGTAAGAAGGGAGCCTTCCGCAGCATCACCGAAGCGGCAGAGAGGGCCTCAAGATGGCCGTAGCTCAAGAGAGGAGAACCATGGAGTCGTGGTAGCTAGATAGCCATATGGACGCAAGCTGGGCTCTGATCAGCCCCAGATGGGTCACCTGGATGAGGGAGTGTGATGTTGAAAGACCCGAAACACACAATGATTCCAGGAACATCACTGATGATGATGGTTCTAAGTTTCTGTGCTGTCTCACCTGGGAACTTTTGTAGCTCAGGTATCTTGCTTTGTTTCATGTTGGCTTTCTACATTCCGAATACCTTCTGTTTCAAGATTTGCCTTGCTTCGATGCCTCTCCTAGTGTCCTCATTTTTGCAAAGCAAAATATTGTCATGCTGTATTTTCTGTCATTTTGACAGGCAGGGTCATAAAAATTTGGTCATAATCTATTATTACCCGCCATTTTAATTTAAATTTTTTAATGATAATATTAGACATATTTAATATAATTAAATTTTCATTCATGAATATTCATTTTTTTCTGATTAATTTAGAGAACAAGCTTATAGATTATGCATTTATTAGGAAATGGAGAGAAAAGATGAACAGAGACAGCGACCGTGGGGCCACTTTTCATTTGAACACTACACGAAGCAGATGATTGTTTCCCACATTGACAGTGAAGGCCACTAAAAACACTTAGACCAGGGGTCTCCAACTCCGGTCCTGGAGAGCTACTATCCAGTAGGTTTTCTGTCCCACTCAGCTTCTGATCAGCCACACCTGTTCCTGGTATTTACCTTGGAGAGCCCTGACTTAGACCATTGTGTCTAAACCAGCAAATATGAACAATATGATTTTAAGTATTGCAAGGTCTCGCAAAAGGACTTTTTTTCTCCTCCCTTGTCCTCCTAGGGTCTTTGTACTTTTTTGCACAAGTAGAATGGAAAAGAAATCCCTGCTTTCTGCTACTGAATCATGACTTATGTGTGTGTGTCCAGATTGCTAAATCTGATATGAAGTGAAGACAGACATTGTTACAGAGGAAGTCCTTGAGCTAATCTTTCCCCCAGTCTTTTTTTCTGTGGTAATGCTAATGCATTGAGTTCAGGTAGTAGAGGGTTTCTTTGTGCAGTTTCCCTTGCATGCTGCTGAGCTCTGTGGCTCTGTGATGGCACCATCATGAATGTCTCAGTTTCTGCCATTCAAGTGAAGATGTTGACACTTAAACTTGATTCAGACAAAGCAGTTCCCGCAAGGACACGCAAGATTTGTTAAATTTGTGTGTGTGTGTATTTATTTTCATCTTCCACACTGCTATAACAACATTTACAGTATAGGTATTTGAAAAAAAAAGTTTCCTTCATGTTTTCTCCTCAAAACTGAAATCACATGAGACTTAGAAAATATTACTCATTCACTTCGTTTAATTTTTTTTGTCTTTTGATTTTTTTTTTGCTCCCTGTTAGAACTTTTAGATCCTGATATCTTTGTGACGAGGACAAAAGTCCAAACCTTTAGAGTCCTGGTGCTCCCTGTCTTGCTGTATGGCTGTGAGACATGGACGCTATCCAGTGACCTGAGATGAAGACTGGACTCCTTCGGTACTGTGTCACTCCAGGTATCCTTGGATACCACCGGTTTGGCTTTGCGTCAAACGAGCCGTTCCTCAGGGAGTCCTGAATGAGGCACATTACCTGCATTGTGGGGGAGCGTCACTTCAGCCATTTGTCGTGATTCCCTGGGGGTGATCCAGCTCGCACTATCCTCATTGCTGAGGACCCGAGTGGCTGGACCAGGCCAAGAGGACGGCCAAATAACACATGGCTCCGGCAGTTAGACAGCCATTTCCAGAGGATGGGAGTGGGCCGCATCTCAGCGTGGGGGGTCGTCAATCGGTATCCCAAGGTGTTTCGTCCGGTGAGTGTGATAACACGACCAGTGCATGCTCCTCAACCTGATCTGACCTGACCTGCTAGATCTTGAAAACTGTGGGTTTGGTAAATGATGATGATGCTAATTTTCAAAAATAATTTAAAGAAAAGGTTATCCCATTGTCAGAATCCAGTTCCTTTTTATACTAAGAACATTTAAAACGTTATTAATATAATTTATGGAAAAACCATGCGTTGCGTAATAAATGTATAAATTTCTAATGCAATGTAAATAAAGAAGCATTTGGCTAATTACCATGAGTTGGGTTCAGCATGAATTGAGGTTTCATGTGGATTAGGGATTTGAGAACTGGAGATGGGATATGAAACAGCATGCTAAAGAAGCAGTTTAGAGACGGATAATTAATCTAAATAAAACATTTTTGGACAAAAACTGTTGGTCACATTTCTAAATAATAAAGGCATAAGGCCTTTACTAAAAACCATAAATTTATACATCCCTGACCATGTGCTGCTACTGTCTCGATAACTCCAGTGGTGGGGGGGGGGGGCAGGCCAGGCCAGGACCCTCCCTTGGTGGCATTCTGGATTGTGTTTTGGGATTTTGGCGATGTGACATAATGTAGTGAGGGAGGTGCAGACCCAGGTGCCATATCCATGGTGACAATCTGACTTCAGGTGCTGTGTTGACCCAGTAGGAGATGTGGGTGATAGTGAATACAGTCTGTAGGTAAATGTTACTTAAAATAAAACAAAACACTTGCTCGTAGGCCCCTCCAGGCTCATCACCAAGCTCAGGGACTTCAGACTGGACACCCTCCCTTGGTGGCATTCTGGATTGTGTTTTGGGATTTTGGCGATGTGACATAATGTAGTGAGGGAGGTGCAGACCCAGGTGCCATATCCATGGTGACAATCTGACTTCAGGTGCTGTGTTGACCCAGTAGGAGATGTGGGTGATAGTGAATACAGTCTGTAGGTAAATGTGACTTAAAATAAAACAAAACACTTGCTCGTAGGCCTATATCTTAAAAATACGCTTTCACTTAAAGAAAAAATAGCAAGGCAAGAACAAAAAACTTTGCAGCATATTACAGATTCTTCCTCATTTTCCTATAAACATAAGAATGGGTTGGTGATTATTTTCCCTTTACAGACACGAAAGAAGAGCCTTCTTCCACTTGCAAGTTTACAGCTGTCACAAATGACACTTTTCAGTGTACATGAAAGATGGGCAACACAATTATAACAAGTAATATTTAACTAGTTACTGGCTTAGTTAACTTTTCCATAGCGGATAGAGAAAGCCATTAAACACATTACATTTTAACAAAATCTGTTAAATGAACCAAATAAACTTTCATCCAGCTCATTGCCAGCTCATGCTTTAACATTTTAACAAACAGGTGGCTCAGTTTTATCCCCCTTTCTTACCCTCACAAACAGACAGAAAATAAAGATGGTACTTTTGCACATAACAGCTATACAAACGCAAACTGGTATACAATAAAAGACATGTCTTTCTGTAGTCTGGAAGCAAAATGACCCCCGAAAAATTTATAACACCAGTTGCTCTATAAATAATACGAAATCAATAAAGCAAATTGATTTAACTCGGTATTCTACATTAATAAATTGCATTTTACCGAGGCAAATATGTTAGAACCTATGCATCCCGAGGTCGCCCCAAATTGTATCCAGTGCACACTTTTTTAATTGGGGCACTTGCATCTTGTACTTTTATGCGGGTGCACCGATGTGAATCGGTGAATCTTACCATCCCTAATGTGGATGTTCTGGGTAAACACTGCTGCTTTAATTTAATTCTGTCTCAGTGTGGGAAAGGGATGTGGTACCCCTAAATAATTGTATGACTAAATTGAAAAGGAGTACTGGAGATCAGCCGGGCAGTCTTATTTGAAAAGAAAACTTTTCAAGATCAGATTTATACACAGTACCTTTCTTCTGAATGACTGCCATGCTATTTCAGTGTGCATGCTATATTAAAACGTTTAATGTAGATTGTGTATCAGTAGTTCAAGGTAAAAATTGTCATATAGATGGGACTCTGCCAGTGCCATCCTGACAGAGAAGCCTGAACCGTGTGCATAGGTAAGAGTTTGCACTTTTGTATCATATGTGTTAAACATGTGTGGTAAACTACCAGTCATGTAGCCATTCACACAATCTACCTATCCTGCCCGACAGTCTCATAAAGGTCCTGTAGAATCCCTACGGAAGGCCAGACACCCAGGGGAACGGCAGCAGGGGAAACGCTGAGTTCTGTATTCCATTACCTTGACAGTTATATGTTGCTACCCCACTGATAAATGGCACATTCAGGAAAAGCACATGTTTTCCTCATTTTCAACTGTGGTAAAAAATACAGCGTGTCAAGAACCACATATTTATCGTGTGTCACTTTAAGGGAAAGAGTGATATTACAGAAGCATGTTCTCATCGTTTTTAATGACACGTTTGACAGAAAGCGAAATTACTCTGGTTCTTATTTTGATGGTGTAGTGTGGTTAATAACAGACTGGCTATGTCATTTTGACCCCATCAAATACATATTTTAAAGCACATGGATATGAAAACGTAAGAATGAAAAATATTTCCAATGTCTCATTCCCCATTGGTGGTCTGCAGTCATTGTTCTCCCTGAATCAAAAATGATCTGGAAGATGGTGCCATGTAGGTCCACAGCCAGATGTCTCCGCTCAACTTCATTATCAGACACCAGGGGTTAAGTGGAGCCAGACCTGATGATTTTATATTATGGAAATATTCAATGATAGTTGGTAGCCTTACAGAAGCACTCATTCATGGGTAACAACGGATGATATTAGAAATGTTTTTCCAGTGGTGATTACGACACTGCATTCGACACTGCATTCTGCATACAGTGTGACCACCTAGAAATGGAAAAAAGGGGATGTGACCCCCATTCAGTCCTACAGAGCTATGGTCTGGTAAATATTAGAAACATATTTTAATTAGTGGCTGATTTACACCTGAAACACAAGATGAGGTGACTCTCAGAACTAACATTTGGATCTCCCGTACTGAGCATCTCCCAGCAGAAAAAGCTAGAAGGATATATTGCACTAAAGCCCCTCTTAAACATATATTTTTCAGTTTTGAGGTGAATTGCCCCTTTAACAGAAAAACTATGAGATTACATAATTACATAAGATAACTAAGAGCTGTGGCAGATCAGTTTAATGTAATAATTATTTTCTTTTACCGAACTCCAACACCAATCATATCACTGTGCAGAAGATACTGCCGGGTTGCTCATGCTCATGTCTTCTGCAGTGATACGATGAAAACAGTTCCTACATTAAACTTTCAATATAATGTCTGTGGATTATTTTGAGTAACCGGGTCTTGATTTTTAGTAAGAGACATTGCTGTTGAATTTTTCAGATCACCTCAGAAAGAATCCCATTAAGTCCCATTATGTTTGAGCGAAGACCAACATTCCTACAGCCGATATCTCCAAAAATAGGCAACTCCCAGCAGAACAACCTAGATGGATAGATAGCATTAACATCCATCTAAAACATATATTGTTTCAGTTTTGGGGTGAACTGCCCCTTTAACAGGAATATATATGAGCACATTACACCAATACTGGCATTCCATTACTAGCTGCATGTAACATTTAGAGTTGAATTAAACATTTTATTAATAGCACCACTTATGATGAGCTGCTTGTTCCACAAGATCTGCTTAGATCTTCTAACCAGTTACACTTAGGTGTTGCATGCTGGACGGCCCAATCAGCGGCCACTCTCCAGGTCACACGTTCACTGGGATATGTTCCGGTGCAGCTCGAATGATGACATCTACATGATTATGGAAGCTATGCTTGGTTTCATCAGCAAACTAACAGATGACATTATACCTAAAGTTACCATAAAAATATACACAAACCAGTAATGGTGGATTAACAAAATCATCCGGAATGCAGTAAACACCCACAACACTGCTTATAATGCAGGACTCACAATTCGAAATATGGACAACTACAATGCTCCCTCCTATAAACTCCAGAAAAGGCGAAAGAACCCAAAAGATGGTTTGGGGAAAAATTATAAGCATGGTTTGAACAGCCTAATCATACCGGCATGCGGCAGGGACTACAAACAATAACAGACTAACAGACTGGTGCACCCCAACCACTTCAAGGGCTGATGCATTGCTGGCAGAGGAGCTAAATGCCTTCTACGCACGCCCTGCTAATTCCAGCCAGAGGAACACTGTCCCCACAGCAAAAGCTCCAGCCAACCACAATTCCCCACTCACAGTCTCCGAACAGGACTTGGGAGGAACCTTCAAAAATGTGAATACCAGGAAGACACCAGATGCAGATGGCATCCCAGGATGGGTATTCAAGACCTGTGCTGACCAGCTAGCTCCTGCGGTCACGGTAATATTCAATCAATCCCTAAGCCAGTCCACCATACCTACATGTTTTACAAGATCCAACACTGTTCAAGTCTGAATGATTATTTACCCATTGCATTAGCCCCAGTGGTAATGAATTGCTTTGAGAGACTGGTGAAGAATCTCATATGAACTTCACTACCCAATGACCTAGACCTAGGAGAGTTTGCATACCATCCTAACGGATACACTGACAATGCCTTCGCCTTTCTACTCCACACAACCCTAGCCCACCTGCACAAGAAAAGTGGGAACTATGTGAGAATGCTGTGTGTAGATTACAGTTCAGCATTAAACACCATAGTCCCCTCCAGGCTCATCACCAAGCTCAGGGACTTCAGACTGGACACCAGCCTGTGCAACTGGGAGTTCAACTTCTTGTCGAGCAGACCTCACGAAGTTAGAGTGGACCATTACACATCATCAACCCTCACCCTCAACATGGGAGCCCCCTGGGGCTGTGTACTGAACTCTCTGCTGTACTCCCTGTACACCCACAACCGCAGGGCCGCATTCAACTCCAACATCATTGTTAAGTTAGCAGGCAAGTAGGTTTGATCACCAACCACAATGAATAGGCCTACTTGCAGAAGGTGAAGAACCTGTCACTTTGGTGACAAGACAACTACCTCCTCCTCAATGCAAACAAGACGAATGAGTTCATTGGGCACTTTGAGAGGAGCAAAGGAAACAGCAAAAAAAATTGAACAGCAAAGGAACCTCACCCAGATTAGGATCAACAGCACTTCAGTGGAGAGAGTGAACAGCTTCCTGTTCCAGTACCTCAACATCCACATAACCGAGGACCTGACCTGGACTCTTTAGAAAGAAAAGTCATGCCAGTGCCTCATCTCAGACGCCTCAGGGACTTCAAGCTACCTGCCTGAATGCTCAGGAAATTTTATACCTCTATCATTGAAAGCATGTTGACAGGGAGTATCACTCCCTGGTTCGGGAACAGCCCGCAGCAGAACACACAATCAGACAAGCACTCCAAAATCCCCTTGACATCTACACCAAACTTTGCAGATCCAGGGCGAGGAAAATTATTAAGGACCCCAGCCACCCCAACAACTGCCTCTTCTCTGCTGAGATCAGGGAAATGCTATCATTGCCTGAAGACCAGTGCAGAAAGGCTGAGGAAGAGCTTCTTTACCCTGGCAATACAGATCCTAAATGAAGACAATGTCAAGGACTGTCCATTTCCCCTCAACATTACATCAGTACTTAAGAGCTGAATGTAAATATCGACTTTATTTTTTTATCATAGTCTTGGAGCCAGGCAGACCAACATTTCACTCCACATTGTACATACTGCATAACTAGGTATGTGACAGATTAAACTTGAATTAATTTCATTTGATCCGCCGTCCATCCACAGCTAGAGGGTCTTACAGCAAACTATGCAGGTCAGTTGCAGACAACCTGAGTGCTCGTTTGGGGTCTGTAGTTGGGATTTTCAATCTAGCGGCAAGTATCTATAACTGCTCTAAGTTTAGCAAAAGAAAAATAAAAAGAACAATACGAAAATGGGAAATTCTACTTTTCAAGGCACTGTACCAGAAAAATGTTCCAAGTTTTACACCTGGACAAAAAAGGTATGGCTTTATGGTATTGACTTGTGGGATGAAGGGCAAGGTGAAGTTGAATGGTACTATGTATCACATAACCAAAATACTGCTAAGGCATCTCTAAGAGTATTATTATACCTTTATATATTTACATCATTTCAATTGAATTCATTTTTTATTACAGTACATACTGTAGAGTATCTAACACCATGCATTACCACCAACCTCACAAGTAGTGATAAAAACAATTTACATAAGGAAAAGTATACAAATGCAATTTCTATCCATCCTCTGTAATCAGCTGTTCTATTCAGGGTCACAGGGGACCTGGAGCCTGTGGGTGCAATACAGGGAATAACCCAGTATGGGATGATAACCCATCGCAGGGCACGCTCACACACCTATGGGTAATTTAGTAACTCTTATCACCCTCAGCATACTTTTGGGGGGCGGGAACTAGAGTACCTGGAGGAAACCCCAGAACAACATGAGCAGAACATGAAACTTCACCTGATCCTGGTCCATTCTGATCTTCTTTGTTTAATAATAATTATCAAACTAGCACTTCTTTAATGAACTTAGCTTTCTGCAAGCAAAATATTTTAAATAGTCTCTTATAAATGAAAATATGGCTCTGAAAGTGTCAAATTAAATTGATCATCCCAAATGTTTTTGGGGTAGTTTTTCTACAGACAGCTTTTTCTTCAAATATCTTACACACTCCTAGGTCAATTCTCCCGTCAAGCACTTAAGTCAAGAAAGCACATAAAAATCTACGTGTTGCAAGTTAAGTTTATTCTTTCCTCATCAGCGTGGTCACACCCTCCTTGTGTAAAATGAAACAGAAGACATGGCTGTGTGAGAAACATAATTAATACAATCAAGCAAGAAATGGAGATTATGCCCTCAGTGATTTTGGCAACAAATATAAGGTGGAACATGGACTATTTCATTTAAATTCTAAATTAATTGAGCACACAGAAACCCTTTTATTTTGAAAATGAAAGCATGGCAGTAACCTACAGTACTACACCTGTGGTTGGTCATTCTCATTGGCTTGACGATCCTTTGACAAAAAAAAAAAAAAAAAAGTTACAACTTAGTTTATTACGTATATGGAAAAAATTTTAAACTGACTGTTGAATGATTTAATCATTCATTAACCAATTTTCAATCAATTTTCCTAAATTGCCACTACCATTGCAGATCAAATACAAAAATAGATTAAATGTCTTAATTTCATTGCATACATTCCACAATAGACAATCAATTAGTATTCACATTTCTTCAGTTGTTTTGTATTGCCCATTCTGGGAAACCCAGTGCAATGCAAAATTACTTAAGCTGTCCCTGATGTTTCTAGAACTTTGCTTTTCCCCTGATGTACAACGGGATCTTGATTTAATTAGCAACTGGGCTGATACCTGGCAGATGAAATTTAACAAATTTAATAAATGTAAGGTAATCCATGCAGGGAGCAGAAATATTAAAGTACAGATATTTTGTGGGTTCCACTGAAAAAAAGGTAGCTGATTATGAGACATACCTCGGTGTGTATGTTGATGCTTCCATGTCCCACTCTCGCCAGTGTGGAGAAGCAATAAAAAAGGCCAATAGAATGTTGGGTTACATCTCTAGGTGTGGAGTTTAAGTCAAGGGAGGTGATGCTACATTTATATAATTCCTTGGTAAGACCCCACCTGGAATATTGTGTGTAGGTCTGGTCACCATAACTTTGAAAAGGACATTGCTGCCTTGGAAAAGGTTCAACGTAGGGCTACAAGAATGATTCCTGGTCTTAGAGGAATGTCTTATGAGGAGAGGTTAGCGGAGCTGAATCTGTTTAGCCTCGAGCAAAGGAGACTAAGGGGGGACATGATCCAGGTATATAAGATTCTGACAGATCTGCATGCTGTTCAGCTAAATGCCTATTTCAATATTAGTTTAAATACTAGAACTCGTGGCCATAAGTGGTAATTAGAAATGAATTTCAGAAAGCACTTCTTTACACAGTGTGTAGTTTAAATATGGAATAGTCTTCTTGTTAGTGTAGTGCAAGCTAAAACCCTGGGTTCCTTTAAATCAGAGCTAGATAAGATTTTAACAACTCTGACCTATTAGTTATGTTTCCCCCAAAACGAGCTTGATTGGCCGAATGGCCTCCTCTCGTTTGTATATTTCTTATGTTCTTATGTTCTAGATCTTGAGTTTGCCTTGCTCCCTGGCCTTTCTAGACCCCAGCTTTTGCCTTGCCCCCGATTGCTTGTTAAGCGATTCCACAACTATCACCTGTTTACTGACCTATGCCTTCTCCTTCCATTTTTGATCCCATCTTTGCCCTCACTGGTTTTTGACCCAGACTGTTCCTGAGTCCTCATTCTGATCGCTATATTTTGATTAAGAATGAATCCATACAGTTTTTCAGCTTCAGCTTTCTAGTTTTTCTCCCAATTCTATAAATAAGCAAATATGCCTAACCAGTAGATATGGTGAAAACGTTAGTATTATTAATAGACTGGACTGAAAGTTGAGAATGCAGAGAAAATAAAATAGTCCAAACAAGTTTACACACTACAGTGTAGGTTGTGATGTATTATTCCGCTATTGTATTGTATTCCACTGTATTACTCACACTATTAAGTGTAGAATTGTTACCAATTCAGTAAGTATACTGGCTGGATTTTTTGTTGGTCCTCAGTCAATCTTGTGCAACTGGGGTCATTCAGTGTCACCCTAGTCATTTTACAGTTGTTACTAAAGAAAATTTTAAAGGGATGGTTGGGCCCAAACATAACTGATACAACCCATCAGCTTTGTAAAATGGTACCTGTAATTAAACAACATGGTCAGCAAACATGCAATAAGTATACAGACCGCTTACTGACCAGTGTATTGTACAATCATTCATCCAGCTTCCAACCTCTTCTCTTGGTCACTCTCAGTTGAACCTATTCCAGGCTGGATATATCACAAGGCAAAGGTATACCCTGGACAGGAGGCCAGTGAATAAACCCCTTTCTTTCTTAAATATTTGTATCACTTTTGCTACATTATTTTAATTGATTAGTACAGCTTTGCTGATCTTCTTGTAGCCTCACCTTTCTTTTGTAAAGAACTTTTTTTCCCCTCAGGTGACTTTTCACTTCCAAGTGGTGTCATCGCTGACAGCATGGAATGGGAAGGTGTTTGTGAAGTAAAGCCCTTTTATAGTCAGAATGCCTGTTGAATGAATAATTAGACTCAACTGCTGTTGATTTCTTGTTAATTAGGTTTTTCTAGTCTAAAATTTAGCTCTGCTCCTAAGACTTTCAATGGGGCGTACACTCATTTTTACAACATGGTCTTGAATGAGTTTGTAAGGACATTTACTTTTTATGTGAGCAAATTGGCAAAACTTGTTTCCAATCAATAGCCCACATTTGTGGGATTATTTTGTATTATAGTACCCCATAGAAAATGCTGATTCTGAAAGGAGACTAAAGGTTTTCTCACAAATCTGTTGGGGTGTACTCATTTATACTGAGCACTGTACACGCACACACTCACTCAAACTCTATTTTCAGTGGTTTGTCTTAATACTGAACATGTCACACTCTTTACATTTGCAGGAAAAGACTTCACCTTAGGCCATTAATGTACTCC
>JAODLC010000113.1:25213981-25225442 GCA_026781145.1 Hippopotamyrus pictus
CCCGCCTCGGCCTGAGGCTTCCGCTTGTTGCACTCTCCCACCCAGCTGGCCAGCTCCCTGCATAGCGCGCCTGGTCCTGCTGGCTCTGCTGCCACCGCTCGTCGAACTCACCGCGCTCCTGAGCCAGCCTGGCCTCCAGCGTGCGGCACGCCTCCTCGCGGCTGGTCAGCTGAGAACCACCACCAGCCAGCCAACGGTTGGAGTCCCTGGAAGCTCCCGCCTCCCCTGTACACAGATTTGGTCTGTGATGGGGGACCGGCGGGCTGGCACGGATGACTTGTGGTTGCACTGCACAGGTCCAGGGCACTTCAGTTGGACAGGGCAGCGTCTCCCCCACTCATCACCCGCTTGTGCGGGCTACTGGGCAACAGAGTGCCTGGTGCCGCTTCTCCTTGCAGTACCAACAGATGAGCTGCTTGTCCTGAAGTGTGTGATCCCATGCCGTCCTCGTCCACTCCAGTGCCACCAGTGGGGCTGCTTCTGGCATCCCATTTCTGAGAGCAATATAGCTCATGGCAGACTAAGGTATCACAGCAGCAGCAGCAAGAGACAGGGAGACTTTTCTTAAGAGAAAGAATGCCCTTTTATTAAATCCCTTAAAAATACTCACACCAAACAACCATCAGCACACATAACGGGGAAATGCAGGGGCCTCGTCGGACAGCAGACAGTAAGGCACACATGCTGGGTCGTTTACACAATGGCTGAACATAGGCGAGGATCAGACAGGATTCACATATAACAGACAAGGACACACACGACAATAAAGAATACAACACAACTATTTGCAATAACACTGCAGGGGCTATTTACAATACCAACAGAGCACGATGGGAGATATTAATTAGCCCTGCTATCCTGCCAGTATTACAGTATTTTAATGGTATTTTCCAAAATAATGCTATTTATTCATCAAGCAGGGGGTCCCACGATAAAAAACTGCCAGTTTGATCCAAAACAGTTTCCAGGCTATGATTTTCAGATTTTATGGAGTTACTATATCACTGTATTCTTATTGTGATTCATACACATTATCTGAATAGTGTTCTTGCTAGTTAGTTCCAGCCATTTTGGCTAGCTCAATTAATTTATTTACAATATACATTAAAATTAAGATGAGTGCAATGCCAAAACAAATATATAAGAAATAATTTATTTGCCATGAATGAATTTTATGATATTGAATGAAATGTGTAAGCATATTGTAAATATGTCAGATTTATGTTAAGTTTGTAATCTGACGTCAAAGTATAGACATTGCAAAATGAAGTTTGGAACACTTGCAGAAACATTATGAAAGTACATAATAATCAATGGTGCAAGTTTGTTTTGATCCCAGATATCTGATAAAAGTCTTGGGTACATGAAGATGACTAAATGGTGTAGTTGCAACATTCATTTGGATAAATAAATAAGAAAAACCTAACTCATGTCACTATTTCTGGCTCCTTTCATTGAATATGTAGCAACTTTCATGTGTATGAAAAAGCCATTGACACCTGGCCACGTCCCTACCCCCCTTTTATGGCGCTGATGGGGACGTATCTGGATCGCGTTTCCACGTTGCGCTGTTAATCAAATTACATGCGAATGCGATTTGAATACGCACTAATGCGGCTATTTAGAATGTGAATAGCGATTTTCGGGTGACAGCGGTACTACACGCCCCCGATGCAGGTAAAACAAAGTAAGGTGACATTTTTCATGATTCTACATAAAGATTTAAGCGAGATATAAACTGAAATAGACGCAAAAGATATGCTGAGTCGTCGACGATGCGCCCGTCCCCAGAGGGTTGCAACAAGGGAGATTAGGCTAAACGAAAATGAGGAAACAAGTTATAGATGAATTAATTGTCGCTTACGTAAATCTTTAGAAATGCAAACATGGACTTCTTCCATTGAATATGTAAATATTTTTAAAATTGTAATTTTATTATAATAATGAAGTTCAACCTCCCAGCCCTGGTTAGGATACCGCTTTAATTGGAGAAATTGGGTAATTAAGCCACACCTATTGCTGACGCAGGTGTATAATTAAGCACACAACCATGCAATCTCTAGGAATAAACAATAGCAGCAGAATGGTGATTGTGCAAAACAGGTTAGTGACTTTCAATCACCATCACAAGATGCCATCTTTCCAACAAGTCAGGTTTGCCAGGTTTCTACCTTGCTAGAGCTGCCCTGCTCAATGGCAAGCGATGTTATTATGATGTGAAACTGTGTGGGAGCGAGTTCAGTTATGAAATGGTAAGTTACACAAACAGAAATGAAGCTGATCACCCAACATCAACACCAAGCCTGAATGGTAGTAAATCCCTCCAGCAGTGTTCTGGCATCTAATGGAAAGCATTCCCAGAAAAGTAAAGTATTACAGTGAAAAAAAGAGCAGATCACAGCAGCAGCAAGAGACAAGGAGACTTTTCTTAAGGGAAAGAATGCCCTTTTATTAAATCCCTTAAAAATATTAACACCAAATGACCATCAGCACATATAACGGGGGAATGCAGGGGCCTCGTTTATTTTAGATGATATTCCGTTATAAGCAAGTCCACTATAGCAGGATTTTACTGTATAGACTGTTTTGAGAAATTGTCTTAGTTGTAAAAATGTTAACATATTTCATGAAATGTGCCAAAGCAATCGAGGAAAAACCATATTACTGGTTCTGAAATTAGATGTTGGATAAGCTGGTATCCAAATCTTTTGGCCATATAGAGTATCACATTCATTCAAGTTTCACAATGCAGGAGGGTGGGCATTTAGAGCTTTTCCAACTCCTGGTGTAAGGCTGGGAAAAACCCAGGATGGCATGCTAACCCACTGCAGGGCTAGTGCATTATATATATATATATATATATATATATATATATACACACACACACACACATTTTCATTGTCTGGTTTTCACACATTACAGTGACAGTACTGATCTTTATTGAGCATTATCAGAAAGTCCAATCTAATTATATCTACTTAATCAGGCTTACAAAAAATTAACCTACCAAGGTCCTAAGTATTCCAACCTTAGAATAAAGTAATTATGCCTCTACTGAAATTCACAATTGCAGTTTTGGTTGAGTTCATTTCGTTCATTTATTTTAAAAAAAGAAGAAAAAAGAAAACCTACATAACAAAACCTTTTCCCCTGTATTTATGGAACTAAATACAGCGGCAGGACTAAATGGAAGGATGATCCTCAGTGCAGCTTACGAACAAAGAGGATTTTATTGTAAAACTAAGCGGACAGATTCTACACAAACAGGGACCATGAGGGGTCAACCAGTATTAACAAAGACAGAGATATCAAGAAACACAAGGGCTAGAAACAGTGTATAAGGCTGACACTTACTGAAGCACTGCCTGGTAGCACATACACCTACAATAACTAACCAAGGAACAGGGCAAGAGCAGGCACAAGTAACAAGGCTAAATGAGGGACAGGTGTGGGTTATTACTAATTACAGAAAAAGAAATAAGAGCTAGAGAGAACAGGTGAGGGTCATGAACAAAGGCCCAAATGCAAGGTCCCTCCTAAGACCTAAGCCCTGACCCCTCACAGACTGCAAGGGATTGAAATGGTATTAATATGAATAAGACAGTACCTTTTGATGTTACCATGAGAATGCTAAAACATGTTCCTTACTATTGTGGTTTTGGAACATTTTATTTATAAATTTGAACATTCTTCACAGCCAATGCATGTGCATTTAAGGGATCGACTGCTTAATTTGAATGTGTTCAGGCTCTTGCATTGCATTACTGTCAAACAGCATAATTAATAAGCAAAAATGAAAAGAATGGTTTGTTTACCATTTATGCTGCTGGGCTTCTCATTGTAACTCAATGTTTCATGTCACCATGCTATAAACTGTGAATAACTCCCTCAGACAGAAATGTGGATGACTAAAGGACTCAAAATGTCTCAAATGCCCTTATGCACTCAATAATTTGACAGTGGGATGGCCCTAAGACCTCAGGAAATTAGCAGGAACGCACATCAAAGTCAAAATGTGGACATTTGGATTGGATGAAACACGAAGGACTTCAGACACTATGAGAGACCTGGGACTTAGGTGAAACAGAACATGACCACAATCCTAAAGACTAGCAGGGACAACCAAAGCAAAGGCACAAAAGAGGAACTAATACAGAAACACAGGAACATAAACATGGGGCAAACTCAAAAGTCCAATATGGTTGAAGTTGGTCTTTGGCCAACTTCAAATACACAACAGTGGGGATATATAGTTCTCAGGTGTTCTCAGGTGCGTTATTACCCCATTCAGCAACATGGTGGCCCAGGCAGCTGGCAACCACTCTAGGCGCTAAAGGTGCTACAACACTGGGGGAGGAACGGGATGGCCAGCAACACCTGCTGGCCAAAATGGGAACACGACAAGGCAGGGACTAATCCTGATAAAGTCTCAAGCTTTATAATGATATAAAGCTGCCATCATCACAGTTTTAATATATAATAGAAAACACCATGAAAATAAAATACTGTGAAAATAAAAGCAAACTGTGGGGGAAAAATAGCAGTGCTGGCAGAGGGGTACCCAGAAATTCAATATCATGTTAGGGTTACAACTTATCCGGAACTTAATGTTCCTTATTCCACCCAGATTGCTAGAGAAAGCCACGTCAATATGTATATCTTCCACTAGAAGGAAGCATCACACATTGCATTAAAAAGTATTTTAAACCATTATATTTTTTTTTGTTATAATTTATGACTATTTCATATATCATGCATCCATTTATATTTAAATCTCACTTAAGCTACCTTTTAGATTATCACATAAAGCAGTGCACAATGCACCCAAGCATCTGAATTTGGCAGCCTGTAGCACACACCTATGCTTAAGCTCACTTTAACTATACCTGTTTATCTGCTTGTTGAAGAAAATATCTCATCAGCCAATCATATGTCAGTAGCACAATGTATAAAAATGCAGATACAGGTCAGGAGCTTCAGCTAATGTTCACATCGAACTCCAGAATTGGGAAGAAAGGTGATTTAAGTGAATTTGAATGTTGCATGGCTGTTGGTGCCAGACAGGCAGGTATGAGTATTTGAGAAACTGCTGATCTACTGGGATTTTCTCATACAACCATCTCTAGGGTTTACAAAGAATGGGGCGAAAAAGAAGAAAATGTCCAGCGAGCAGATCTCTGGGTGAAAATGCCTTGTTGATAGGAGAGGTCAAAGAAGAATGGCCAGGGGAGAACTTCCTGATGATAATTGATCTTGGAGAATAACAAATAAGGGGACAAATGACATGGGTAAAGAATGAATGAGATTTGGGAGTGTTTCCCAAAAGCCTTCATTATTCAAGATAACAAAAGAACTTCTGTAGTTCTATGTTGGCTTTTCAGCCTATGCGTGAGAAAAGCACAGACTGTCAATTACAGGAAGAGGAAGATCGATTCCACACATTTCATTAGTGAAATACGCTACATTATTGTCACACCAGACAGTTTTTTTGTTACATTGACAGGCTAATTAAAAAGCATCAATAAAAAACACACAAAAGCACACAGAATTAAGATAAAAAATTTAACCTATTTGTTAAAAATATATGAATAGGCCCAAAATGTGATGTTGTTCACTGTAAATCATTCAAGAAATTGGGAGTATGAATAGGGTTTGCATCAGTTACACAGGTATGTCTGCGATGGCTTGAAAACCATTTTTAGTGTAATGCAAGGCATCCCCTTCTGCTGGAAATTATATTAAGTTCTGCGCAGGGTGTAATAGAAATGTGATCAATGCATCCACCTGTGGTGTAGAAAAAGAGAGCTGTCAGAAAGTGCACTATGGGACTGAGGGCAAAATTCCAGTGTGTTCCTCTGTTCAATGTCTTCTGCCTGAGACCAAGGAGGCTCATTATTTCACCCCAGGTCAACCTGTATTTCTCTAATTTTTTATTGGTCCAAGGGGTCAATGTCCACTTGGAAAACAGCATTTAGACCAGCAATTTGGCTTCTCAGATGGTGCTGGCTCAATTTTTTTCTTCAGTTGAGTTGCACAATTCTCTGGATAGCTGCCATGGTCATTGCTGGTAGTAAGGGATGAGTCACCTTCCCTCGTGTTTGTGATCTGGTTCAGATGACCTCTGTGTCTGAGTGACAGAATGACAGGCAAAAGTGGGTCAGAGTGCTCTTAATTTATGAGCAAGATTATGAACTATTTCATGAAGGGATTTGAGAAACTGTCACTAATTAACAATTGATCTTTTGATCTTATTGATAGATAGACTATTTAGCATTACAAAGCTTTTGGGAAACCCACCCCAGACCTAAGAACAGGAACCTGAGGCTACAGCGGGCACAGGCTCACCAAACTTGGACAATGGATGGTTGGGAATATATTGCCTGGTCAGATAGCTGTTGATTTTTGCTATGACATTTAGACGGTAGGGTCAGGATTTGGCATAAGCAACATGAAAGCTTGGACCCATCCTGCCTTGTATCAACAATTAAGACTGCTGCTGGTAGTGTAATGGTGTGGGGGATATTCTCATGGCACACTTTGGGCCCCTTAGTACCAAATGAGCATCGTATAAATCCACCAGCCTACCTGACCATGTCCATCCCTTTATGTCCACCATGTAGCCAGCTTCTAATGGATACTTCCAGCAGGATAACATGCCATGTCACAGCGCTCTTATGTCAGACTGGTTTTTTTTTGAACATGACAATGAGTTCACTGTACTCAAATGGCCTCCACAGTCACCAGATCTCAATCCAGTAGAGCACCTATGGGATGTAGTGGAACAGAGAGTCACATCATGAAGGTGCAGCTGACGTATCTGTAGCAACTGTGTGATGCTATCATGTCAGCATGGACTATGCCTCTCTGGAAACATTTGCTCCTCAAATGTACTCGTTCCCTATTGGTCCGGATGCAGCCTCGCCAGCTCTGTTCCCTCTAGTCTCTATACTCCCTGTTCCCCAGTTTTTTCATTCTTCACCATAATTTTAGTCACTTGTTTATACCATAGTTCTATGGAGATTCTACTTTTAAACTTTCAGGCAACTTGCATTTGTCCTGTTTTCCCTATACTGTGAGTGCTACAGTATTAAATTAACAAGCGAATAACAGAGAATGATACATAAATGACTCTTAATACAATTAAATAACACAATTGTACTTTTTAAATAAACCAGTTGCTTATCCAAATCAGTTTTATGTAAAAAAAAAAAAAAAAAAAAACAAGATGACTGAGTATTATTTTCTCTCTAAAATTAATTGTTTAAATGTTTGTAACTTGTAACTTAAATGAGCTATATAAATAAAGATGACTTGACGTGACTATTATGTCACAGTTGCATATATATTCTTTAAGATTTGATCCACACCCTTGCAAATAGAAAGTCTATGCAAATTCATACAAATGAATATGAAAATTAATATGAATTGTCTGATAATATTAACTGTGAATTTTTTATATTTCTGTAATATGTTACACTCTGGGTTAGGTGGGAAGGATTCTTATTAAAAATGATTGTATACTGTCATTGCTTTGACCTGTTTTATTTTGTTGCATCTATATATTATTAAAGTGATAACTGGTCCCAGCTATAGTGTTTCCATAAAAAATTTCATGTTGTTTCTAATTTTAATGCTCTCTTTCCCACTGATCTGCTACGGCATTCATTTAATTTGTCTGTTTTTCATTTTCTGGAAAAAGGCTAAAAGGGGAATAAAATGTAGAAAGTGCAACAAGATATAAAGGAACAATATAGTAACGTCACAGAACCAGCAGGCAACTGTCAGTTTTTACAAAGCTCACAATTAATATCTTCGAGCTGAATCATTGCTAATTTATACAACTGGATGGTTAGATTGGAATTAGTCGATGTGTTTTGCTTGTGGGTACAGCATAGCATAGTGTAGGGTATAGCATAGTTACGCGCTGTCAGTGCAACCAATGTTTTTTATCGAAAGCAATAGGTCAGGCTGGGGCGCAAGCACTGGTGCAGTGTGCCCACTACACGACACAACACCTCGGGATCCCGTTTGGTGACCATCTATTCCAACACACGGTCCAGTCCCACACTCCGGAAATGCCCATCTATCTGCCACAGCCAGGTATTTCATGGGAGTTCCCTTGGCTTGGTCCAGCAACTCAGGTCCCCAGCAATAAGAATCCTTCCTTACAATGCAGGTAATAGGCCTCATTCGGGACTCCCTGAGCAACCGCTTGTTCAACACAGAGGCAAACCAGCAGTACCCAAGGATTCTCCAAAGAGACACAATATCAAAGGGGTCCAGTCTTCGTCTCAGGTCACTGGATCGCACCCATGTGACGCAGCCATATAGCAAAACAAAGATACCTGGAATGCCACACACCGCTTTTCAGTGACCTTATGACCCCCCCATGCACTCCCAATCTGTCTACTGACTTCATAGGAATAGCCACCAGAGACATGAATGTCGCTGCCAAGGTAAGACTTCCCGACGAGGTCAATACTCTCTCCGCAGACAGACACACTGCTGACGGCTGTGCCCAAGAGGTCATTAAAGGCCTGGATCTTGGTTTTGATCCAGGACACATGCAAACCCAGACACTCAGACTGCTTGCTCAGTCTCTCTCTGATCAAAGCCTCCACTGACTCCCCAAAGATCTCAGTATCGTCCGCAAAGCTGATAAAACATTCCTGACTAACAGATGCCCCACAGCTGCTAACTTCATGACCCTACCTAGCAGCCAGCCAGGAAGCATTGAACAGCATAGGAGCAAGAACCCATCCTTATGAACCCCAGAATTCACTGGGAAGAACACAGAGGTTCTGCCTCCACACTGCACAGCACTCACAGTACCAGTGTACAGGCCGGCCATGACGTCCCGCAACTTCAGAGGGATCCCCAATTTATAGTGGATAGATTTACTTTATTTTTATAACTCATATTGTTGAAAATCCTTCTTTTTAAAATATGTTCTGATAAAAAGAAATAGGAATGAACTGCTGCCGGCAGTTTCTACTCTAATGTGAATTTACATTGCTCCTTACTGTGCTGTTTTCACCTGTGACAACAGATTGCTACTGTGCTGAAATGGGTCCTGGCCTATTAACATAAAGGTTAAGTAAGAGTCTCAGCAAGTGCATTCTAATGTCAACCTTGGTGGTGCAATACCTTGAATCTCATTAGCCTGAACAGACATCCTCTCTAGCTGCAGGTTATTCAAAAGAGTACAACTATTAATCTTGTCTTTATAGTTGTCCTTAATCCTAGGAGTCTTCAATCCCAAATGTTAAACAACAACTGATTGCAAATGTAGATAATTTAGCCTTTACCATGTTTGTCTATACAATTTACTTTCTCGGTGATCATGAAGAAAATACAAATTGACTGAGCTGCTCCTCTGCATCACATTTTAAATGACACGCATGCTTTTCCCATCACCTCATTAATCAAATTGAATCCTTTAACCTTACAGCCCTGACTTTCACTCAACAAGACCTCTTCCCAGATATTTTTTTTTCCTTTGATAAAAAGCAATGGGCTTGCTGAAAATAAAAATGCAAATTAAGTTCCTATCCTAATTCACTGAATAAATGGAGAAAGCTTTCAAATGAGGTTTGCCCTCTCTGACTATGGAATGTTGCCATAGTGTAATGCTGTATTTAATGCAACTGAAATGTGTGCATTAAAATGTAAAAAAAAAAAGATTGTTAGTAAACTAAATAATCATGTATTTATATCACGCGAAATGTGCATCTCATTTCACTCAAAGTTCTGGAGACCTGGTGTAATGTATAACAATCCTGATATTTTATTACAGAACTTCACAAAACATCTGCACTAAAGATTGTGTTTGGATGGTGGAATGGATATAAAACATCTGACTGTAATGAAATTCCTGTTTCTCCACTAAATAGCAACAACATCACTTTGTAACATACTATTTACGTTTGTTTAGTCGTTCTGGGCATATGATAATTCAACTACTAAAAAAGCCAGATGCAAGTCATCTGGTATTATTTATGGGTATGTCAATAATCCTAACCTAATCTCACTTTCCTTCCAATATTTTATAGAAATGCATATTACATATCTCAGTGTCTGTGTAGTATAAATACTGGAGAAATCTTACCCAGACACCTAAATGAATAGGTGGTACAGTTGTGTTTTTGAGAACTTTTCCTCTTGTGTTCTTATCATTTTTAGTTTAATATTTAAAGCGATTTTTAAAACATTAAAAAAGAAAAAAAAATGTGTAAGGCAGACCAACACGAAGTTCTGGCAGGCTGTCAGTGTAGCTGCCAGGATCACCTGATGCCCCATATTATGCAGGTGTTACCCTGATTCTCAGCGACAGCGGTGTAAGGAACCACCTGCTGGGCTATCAACCGTATCCAATCAGGGAGCGGGGGCTCTGAATGCATGCAGGTCTTTTTTCCTGAAAATTTACTTACCTGTTATAAATAAAAAGAATTAAATCTGACTCCAATGTACATAGTTTATAGATTGCTTTAGTATATTTCAGCTGGTTAATATGATGTTGCCCTGGTTACTTCTAGGCTTCTCTTCCAGTTAACTAATCCCATTCACTCTGTGTGGTATAGCTGCTTGGGATTCACTTCCTGAAGATAAAGTGATATCCTCAGACACAATATAAAGTCAGGGACTGCAGGGCTACTACAAACTAGTATGCTATCGGCATATTTGGTATGTCTAGTTCAGGTACTCCCTAGAAGCAGTAGCCTATATCTAGATGATTCAACTTAGAGGCTGAAATTCAAAAGTCGGAATGGTTGGTTAAATAGCTCTGGGATTGACTCAATATCTAGCTAACTTAACTCAGAGAGACCAGTAATATGTCTGATAAACTTTATTAAGGAGCTATATATATATAAGTTTATCATTGTCTAGTATAATGTACAGTAACATAAAGTAAAAGTAATGGATATCTCAGCAGAAGGCACACAGTAGATGTGAGATAGATCTGGCTGCAGCTGACAGTCTTCTGGACCCTTCCTTAACCAAACCCAGAGATTGTTTTTTTCTTTGGTAAGGGGTGATAAACTGATCGTTGACGAGATTTTGAGCTAGTCATTTTTTTCTCAGAAAAATTCCAAATTGACTTTTAGTTTGGACTAGTATACTTTCAAAGAGATAAGGATCACAACACTGCAATAAAAAAATATTGTTTTTATTGCAGTTTTGTGATCATTATCTCCTTGAAAGAATACTGGTCCAAACTAACAGTCAATTTGGATTTTTTAATGTCGGGATTGTTGCATTTCTTTGTACACCAAAGGGACAGAGTCTTCCAACAAGTAAAGATTTACCCAACTTTCTGCATCATTATAATTTTATGATCCAATATTGCCCATAGGTGTGACTGTGAATAGTGTGTGTGCCCTGCGATGGGCTGGCGCCCCATCATAGGTTATTCCTTGTCTTGCATGCCTGTAGCTTTTGGGATCGACTCTGGACCCCCACC
>JAODLC010000113.1:25225542-25239862 GCA_026781145.1 Hippopotamyrus pictus
TAGCTTTTGGTATCGACTCTTGACCCCCCCCCCCCCCCCCCCATGACCCTGCATAGGACAAGCAGGTACAGAAAATGGATGGATGGTTTATATTTTTAATTGTACTTAAGGGTTTAACTCTGAAAGCTAATTAAACTAGCTATGGATGAAACAGTAATATATCTTTAAGCACAGCATTTACATGATATCCCACTCCTTCACCTTAACCCTAACTTTAGCCCTAACCCTAAACCCTAACCTGACCCTAACTGTAATGCCTAACCCTAGCAAGGGCAGCTCAACTTAATCTGGTGCAAGCAGAGAAGCTGGCCTGTGCATCTTGTCTTCTACTAGGGGCTTCACCATTTTGTTTGGAGGGGGAACACCTCCCACACTGAAACACAGTGGTTCAAATGGGGGTGGGGGTCGGATGAAAAGAAGGTCAACAATGTGGAGGCAGGAAAATGACTGTCCTGAGTGCATGAAGTCTTTATATTTATGCTTTTTATATATATATATATATATATATATATATATATATATATATGAAAACATTGGGAATAATTAGTCCATCTGTTAGCTCAGGAATAAAATAAAAAGATGAGGAAACTATTGGTGACAACTTAAATAAGAAAATGCCACTTTGGATTACAAAGAACTTGATGTTATATCACTGCAAATTCTAATTGCTTCTAGTTTTCTGCAAAATGACTGTCTTGAAATGAGCTGAGCAAACAATGACTTATGAAAAGGTCACCCAAGCTGAGAAGAGGTGGAAAAGCTGGGGTAAGCAGAAACAGAGCCTCCTCAAGCAGCAATGAACTTTTCATGTTTTTGGATGCAGATTCTGTTCCAGTTTAGGCTTTCCACTTCATTTTAGTCCTTATTCATATTAGTCTGGTTTCTCTTATTTTTCTGTTCAACCCGTATGTCAAGCTGCACCTGCACTGTTCTCTGTGATGACCATAAGCCATCATCATGATAAAATACAAACAAAACTTTCAGGATTGTATAGTAATGTCTGTCTGAATAAACATCAAGATGTTAAGTCAGGAGTTACAAAGGTAACAAAGCAGTCAAAATCATAATATAAATGACCTGTGTGGTCACCATTGTATATATGTCATAGACTACAGACATGGTATATACATTTACAGTGACCATGTTTACAGAGAGGTTTATGAGGCAGAGTACAACAGCAAAAAGAAGTCAAGGGACCACACTTGTCAGGTGAACATTTTCAATAATGAAGGGTGTAAAAAATAGGCTGCAAGTCCTGATTCATGGGGATGAAGTTTGCAGGCAAAATACATCATAAAATCAATCAATAAAAAAATTGATGTGAAAACAAAAATGGGCTTGAAAAAAACAGTACAACGAACAAGTATGAATGAAATTAAAATGTGGAATTTTATTAACATGTTTGCCTGTGTTCTTTAATCTAAACATGTATAAACTATTTCACAGCATGCACTTTTCAACTCTTTCAGAATATTCTAGATTGTACCACTTCAGTATGCAGTGGCATTACATTTTTAATGGTCTCTTTAAAATTCAGTGTGACATGTCTGCCACTTTGACAAATTGTGTTCTCTAAGGCAGAGGTACGTCTTGTCATGGTGGCACCATTAGCCTCAGTATGTATAACTCAGGACTTTTCTGTAATTTTTTTCTTTTGTATTTACTGACTTTTAAAAACACATTTGATAAATCTGTACGTTTTGTTGTAATTTCAAATATTTTTTTTTTAATTTAGTTGTTACCGTATTCCATTTTGACTGAAATTTTGTAGGTTCTCAAGCACAATAAAACAATTGAGGTGAAGCAGTCTTCTTAAAGGTGAAGCAGTCTTCTTAAAGGTGAAGCAGTCTTCTTAAAGGCACATTGGCAGTAGAAGTATACAGACACAGGTAGATCTTCGCCTGCTAAGGCATTGTTGCCTGACGCCCCTCCTCCAGTGCCTTCAGGTTGGCTTGCTGTAGGGTCATCAGCCGGGTGCCACCATTCTTTGACGTTTCGCCCCTTTGAACCGGGAATGTCTCCTTAAAGGCAAATTGGCAGTAGACTTACGGACACCTTATTACAAATCCAGATTTAGTCAGGGTTACGTGAGTGAAGTTTGAAAACTGTAATGTGTTAGCAGATTTCAAGGAATATGTGCTTAGGTGGGGGTTTCTAACAAATAATAGGGTGGAAAGCAGTATTAAATGCGGACAGCACCATTTCAGTTCTGAGGGCTAATGTGTGACTATCATGCTTGATGGGAGGTATGACATAACTGAGTATAGTGCTTCCGGGTGCAACAACAGTGGTCGACTAGACTACAGATCCAGACTAACGTCTTTGGCTTCTTATGTTCACATACAGTACATCTCTGAAATTGTAGCTGTGTTTCATTTTGAGATCTGCACACGGCCTCATTAGAAATCCCACCAGGCTATTAGAAAACATCTAATACTCCTATCCCAGCCCCAATCACTCCTGGTCTATAATAAAGCCTCTGTACCTTCATCCTACTATAGCCCTGTATGCAGTGTGTTTCTATAGTTACGGCTACAGTGGTGGTACTATTTTGCACAGTAAATTGCGAATCTCTGATTATACAAAAAACATGGATACATTCTTTTCTCTTTAGTCTCCATGAGAATTATTATGTGCACTACCATTTTACAGCTGAGTGAGGTATATTTTTGTTTATATATGTATTACTTGTCCCGGTTCGTTCCTGTGTGGAGTTCACACGCTCTCCTCGTGTTCCGTCCCGGGTCCTTCCTGTGTGGAGTTCGCACGCTCTCCCCGTGTTGGCGTGGGTTCCCGCCAGGGGCTCCAGTTTCCTCCCACAGTCCAAAAGTGTGCAGGGCAGGTTGATTGACGAGTCTGAATCGTCCTGTAATTGTGTGAGTGTGAGTGTGGCTGTGTGTATGTGTGTGGTGTGCGCCCTGCAGTGTGTTGGCAACTGCCCGAGGTTGGTTCCCGCCTGTGCCCCTTGTCCCAGGATAGGCTCCGGTCCCCCCCGCGACCCCAGTTGGGATTAAGCTGTTACAGTGATTGATGGATGGATGTATTACTTGCAAAATTTGTAGCTTCTGTGGGTCTTTATGATCAAGGAAAACACATTTCATAAGGGTAGCAGGTTAATGAATGAGTGTAAATCCCCTCTCTCTCCCTCTGAATTAGTTAAAGTAGTTTGTAGTGTAGCACTGCAGTGCCAGAACACATATGGCTACAGAAAATCTGTACACCTTGAGTCCCGAGTGCCTACCTGTGCTGACTTTGATTCAGCCAGAAAGGCTGAGACTGCAGAAAAGCCTTTAGATTGATGCCCTGTTGCCCGTATTTAATCACCCCTTTGTTTAGAGTTTCAACGAAGCTGCCTCTGTGGAGAATGCGTTACATTTAGCTGTCAAAGTCTGTTAATCATTTTAATCCCTCACAACAGTTTGAGAATTCACCAGCAAAGCAATGCTAGACAAGGATACACAAAAAATACTATTTTGTTTTTTTCATTTCGTCAAAATGATGAAAAAGAAGACAGTAACATAAAGACTATGGATGCATTTGCATTTCTGCTATTATTTTAAAATAACAATATTCCAAACATGTTTCTGCTCTCCATTTAGCTACAGTTTTCTACTCTTAACACTATGGATTCCAGTTCAGGAATATCACCTTGCTCAATGAAGGAAAGTTCTTCTCCGTTTTAGCACAGAGAATGACCAACTACTTCAAGAATGTCTACGTTGACACCAGCTACCAGAAGATAGGGGTCCCAAGATTCCCAAGGTGTGTGGAGCACTCAGTGACGATTTAGGAGCACATCCAATAGGCCAGGCAGGAAAGAAAGACTTGCAGGTCGTGTGGCATGATCTGGTGAATGCTTATGGTTCAGTGCCACACCAGCTCATCAATTACGCCACAGAGTTCTTCCACATGCCTGACAGCATCAGAAGCCTGATCTCACACTATTTCAAGGACCTGCAGGGTTTTATAACCGGATTGCAGCGTTTGGTGGTAGGTATCACCATGGGATGCTCAATTTCCCCTGTCCTGTTTGTGGCTGCCTTTACTACATCCTGTTTGTGGCTGCCTAATACTCATTGGTGTCACAACCCACAGTCGACACTGCCACCGTGTCCTGTCCAAGAGATGCTGCTGAATTGCTAACGTCCAGCCCCAGTGAGGTCTCCACTGCTCCGCAAGTTCTTGGTCCCAGTGAGGCCTCCATCTTCTCATAAGTGCCCTGCTGGTTTGCTAGTTCCTGACTGTGTAAATACATCTGCTAATGCTTCTGGACACAACATCAGTGATGTTCCTGGAATCATTGGGTGTTTCGGGTCTTTCAACATCATACACCCTCATCCAGGTGACCCAATCTGGGGCTGATCAGACCCCAACTTGTGTCCAGATGGCTATCACTACCGCATGGTTCTCCTCTCTTGAGCCACAGCCATCTTGAGGCCCTCTCTGCCACATCAGTGGTGCTGCGGAAGGCTATCCTCTGCAGCTAACCTCCACAGGGAGGCACCTCACCCTCCATCCAGCCTGCTGACAGGCACTGACCAGCCCTACATACTTAGAGAGCTTCCTCTCATACAGTAGGCTTCTTCTAACTGGTCTTCCCATGGGACTGTCAGCTCCAGCTACACAGCCTCAAACACAAGGACAATGTCTAGATGAAGGGTGGTGACAGCAATGTGGCTGGGGAACTTCAGCTGCTGCTCAAGGTCCACCAACAGCTGCCAGTCTCTAGCAGAGGTCAGGATGCCTGCTGGTGCTCTTTTGGTTGAGGCTACCGGCTTCCCAGCCCTAACAACTTAACTTTGCTTAGCCTCATGTGACCACTCCCACCAGGCTCCTGTGACGCAGCCTTACCTCAGCATCCTGGACAGCCTCCTCCACCCACCACTTCCTGCCCGTCCTCAACTGGATATCAGCTTTGGCCACTATTGGGTCATTAGAGTCCCTGTACTGCACTACTTACCTAGCTCTTGTTACTTTGAATTCCTCTTCCAAGGATTTGAGGGGCAGCTGCAGTTTGTTGTTGCGCCCATAGAGTGCGATGTTGCTCAGGCTCTCTAGTAACCTAAGCCAATCTCCGGAGGTGGTTGCTGACCTTCCTCTCTAGGGTCTCAACTGTAGCGATTGGGACAGTATAAATGAGAAGGTGCCACAGGATCCTTGGAAGGATGCCATGCTGGTAGACCCAGGCTTTGTACTTTCCAGGAAGTCCCGACTTGTCCACGGATTTCAGCCAGCCATCCAACTCAGTACAGGTTGACTGAATAGATGCTGAGTCTCTGAGAGAGCTGTCAAAAACCTTGCCCAAACTCTTGACTGGCTTCTCTGTGATTGTTGGAATGGCTGTGTCTGCGGTGCAAAACCGAAACCTGTCCTCCACCTTTCCTTTCCTCAGCACCATGGATCTTGATTTGGCAGGTTTGAAACACATCCTGGCCCACGCCATCAGCTTCTCCGTCCCTTCAGAATCCACCGGCAGCCTGGGACAAATTCTTTCGTGACTGTAAGGTCATCCATGAACGCCCTGATGGGTGGCTGCTATTGTCCGGAATTCATTCAGGGTCCTCTGCACTCTGGCTCAGCTGACTTGGTGAGACTGTTCATGACCAGGGAGAACAGTGTCACAGAGATAGTGTACCCTGTAATGATACCTATCTCCACTTTGTGCTGAGTAGATGTAATTGCTCCAGAAAAGACCCTCATCCTGGAGTTGTTGTAGAAATCAGCAATGAGGTCTCTACACCTGCTGGGGACATGATGTTTTACAGAGTGAGTTGGACTACCTTGTGTGGAATGTAGCCTAATGCATTTGCCAGGTCAAGCTATAACACTGACAGGTTGCCTTTGTTCTCTCAGGCCTCCTGAATTAGCTGTGTTACCACACCAGTATGCTCAACACAGCGCGAATACAGGCATACCTACTGTAGAATGCCGCCCTTCTGGACTGATGTGTTGATATAGGTGTTTTTGTCAGATAGGTGCACAGCCTCCTGGAAATGGTGCTGAAGAAGATCTTGACTTCAACACACAGCAAGGAGATGATGCAGAACTAGTCTAGTTGGGTCAAGTTTTCCTCCTTTGGGATCCACATCCCTTCAGCCACTCGCCATTACTCTGGGATCTTCCCCTTTCTCAGGCAGATGCGCAGATTTTCCGCAAATGCAGTAGGAGTTTCGGACAGTTCTTGTACACTTTGTATGAAGTGCCACTTTGTCCTGGAGCAGAACTCGCTCTTGCTTTGCGAACGACCTCTCTGATTTCTTTCAACTGCAGCTCCGACATGTCAAACTGCTCTTCCAGTTCAGGGGGATCAATGAGGATATTACATTCTCCCAGCTCCTGGTCTCTACTGGCATCACTGTACATTTGCCTGAGGTGTTAGTCAATTTCTTCCTGTGAGGAGGTCCCAGAGGTCTTGCGTGATCTGGAAGGGGTTGGCGATAAAGGCCACTCGTTTACGCACCCTCTCGCATCAACGCCTCTGATGCCACTCTGCCCGGAGGAGAACCCTGATCTTCTTCCGTAGGATCCATATTAATGGGCTAGGCCAATGCGTTCCTCTTCTCCTGCCACCTTGTGCTGGGCCTTCAGCGCTTTCATCTCCTTCCCGATGTTTTGGATCTTTGCAGCTCTATGGTTCTTTGCATAAGAAATTCCAGAGCCTTTCTTCTCCTCCTTGCCAAACTTTTCAGCTGCAATGCTGACAATGATCGTAGTCATGGCTTGAAGTTTCCAATCAGCCTCTCCCTTCGCCATTGCTTCCAGAATTTTGTTGACATCATTGTCAAACTGATTCCACAGTGAAGTCATGGTAGCTGCAGGCCATTCATTCTGCCTCTGGTCCAACTTGATGCTTGGAGGATTAGTAATCAGTACATGGAGGTTCCAGGCACTGTGGGGTGACTCCGGGCCAGGCTCCTCCTGGGTCTCACCAGGTTGAACACCTGTGCGTTGTGATGCTCCTACTCCCAACAAACACTTCATCTTTGCTTGGTGGATTTTTAAGCCATGGATGTTCTTGCAGACTATACCATATGTACACTGCTTGCTCATAATCCTTTGTTCATTGCCTGGGTCTGTTACCATAGTGTCCATCAGACTGGGGTGCTCATCCACCCCCCTCTTCGGCACCCCTGGAGGTATCTTTCCATTAAGTACATCGTAGTTTGGTTGGGCGTCCTCCTCTTGATGGACACAGATTGGGTTGCCAGCCTGTTCTGTCCGGCTTGCCGTCTCTCCGAGCAGTCACTGTCTCTCCAGTAGTCACCACACTATTCGTGGTTGTCATCCAGCCTTTCCTGGCTGTCACTGATCTCTCAGGATCCTCACTGTGTAAATACATCTCCTGATGCTTCTGCACACATCATCAGTGATGTTCCTGGAATCATTAAATGTCGGGTCTTTCAATATCATACACCCTCATCCAGGTGACCCAGCGGGGCCCTCCGCTGGCCTCCAGCCCCGACCACGCCCCTCTGCTGGCCTCCAGCCCCAACCTCGACCCCTCGCTGGCCTCCAGCCCCAGCCTCGACCCTCCGCTGGCCTCCAGCCCCGACCCCGGCCCTCCGCTGGCCTCCAGCCCCTAGCCCGACTTTCAGGCTGCCACCTGCTCTGAGAGGAAGAAGCGGAAGGACCCTTAGAATGACCTGGAGTGGGTCTGGCCCTGAGCCACGCACCATGGACCCTGGCTCCCATTCTGAACCTGAACCTCTCCCCTATTCTGAGGCGGCCTCTGGTATCAACGGGAGTCCAAGAGGGGGTCCAGCTGTGTCTTAGTCTCCTGGAGAGGTAGATGGGGGCATGTCATCCTCAGCCGCCGTACTGGCCCCTCAGAGCCCTCCTGTCTAGCTGGCTCCTCAGGCCCCTCCGGTTCCTGTTCTAGTCCTCTTCCTTATTCTTGCCCAGGAATTTCAAGTTGTGGTGCTACCAAACTATACTATACCACAGGATAATGTGGCCACTAAAACTCCTTTTTCTGCATTAAGATAGATGTTTGGGAAAGCTAGCTCTTTCACCTGAATGTGGCTGGGCTTGCTGCAGTACCTCTCTGAGACCAAACTCTTTGGAAACAGGTTACAAGCAGGACCCGGCTAGTGTTGGAGCCAAGGTAGTCCACTGGCCATCAGACAGTGAGGAGTGCAAACATCCAGGCGCACACTGGCCATAAGTGGAAAGCCCAGGCAGAAATCGACTTGGTGATTAGCAGACTGTAGCACAAAGAGATCATGGGCGGAGTTCAAACAGGCAGAACAGGTCTTGGGTGGGAAGAAGCTCTGCAGGGCTGGTCCAGAGCCAGCATGAAAGAGAGGAAGGATCTGGTGGTGTCTGAGGTGACGAGGATGGAGGACAAGTGCTATAAGATCAAGGCTGTAGTGCAAAGACGACAAGGGGGCTAGACAACGTGGGAAAGCATCGTTGGCAGGAACATAAACATGACGGACCTGTGGAAGATCCCTTAGGTAGAGCTCAGTTTATCTGTTTACCTATCACGATGACATATGACACACTCCCCTGCCCATAGAACCTACACCTACAACGCTGCCCCCTCTGCAGCAGTCTAAACTCAAGTCTCTAGCACATCTTGTCAGGCTGTAAGATCACACTCTTCCAAAGGCAATACAGGTGGCAACATGACCAGGTCCTGTGGATATTACCAGAGGTACTGGAAGGGTGCAGACAGGATATGAGCAGAGGTCATCCTTCATGAGAGATTCAGCCCATTCAGTTTGTCAGAGAAAGTGGAGGCACCACAAGCACCATGCCAAGAGTTCCACCAAGGGCAGCTATGCAGCTCTCTCCACCTAAGACCAGAGAATGAGAGTTGATGTCAGCAGGATCTCTAGTACCCCTGTGAGAATACCAACACAAGCCTCCATCCTGACAGTGATGTGGTCCACTGGTGCCAAGGCCTTGTTCCTCATTGAGCTAACTGCCCCATGGGAGGAGGGAGTAGAGGCTGACTTCGAAACGAAGAGACTGAGTACTCAGATCTCGCCACTGAGTACAAAGAGGCTGGGTGGAGAATCATCATCTACCCGGTAGAAGTAGGATGTCGGGGCTTTGTCAGTATATCAGCATTAGCCTACAAATGGGAATTTGAGATGGGAATAACTGAAGCAGGCTTGTGAATGGCCTTGAAAGATCTGGCTGAAGAGGCTGAGAAGAGCAGCTTTTGGTTCTGGTTTAGGAGAAGGGAGAAGAGGTGGGGAGATAATACCTAGCCCAAGATCCAGCGGCCAGGGGTGATAGGGAGACGTCCCTGCTTCGCCACCAGGACACATCCTGGGGTTAAAGAGGCAAAATATTGGCGATGAGTGGTAGCTGGCCGATGACCCTGCAGCTGACCTATGGCCACCGGAGGAGTTGTGACAGGCAGTAATGCCAAAGGAGGTCAACACCTACCTGTATAATCAATGCAATGTAACTGCACAGCAACTGCAACTATGACTTAAGTCATAGAATATAATATAAAATGGAGGTACTATATATGCTACTTGTAGGACACACATTTTCTATGTATCTTGTTGAAGGCCTGGAAACTTAGGAACTTTATAAACAGGATGATGCCACTAGAGGATTAACCTGTGGACCAGGGATTTTTATTCCATCTATTCATGGAATGAATGATAGCAAATAGGGGCTTCAGGGGGTTTCTTGAATTAAAAAAGGAAGGAAGAAACAGTGGAGATAAAGAAATGAAAAAAAAAGCAACAACAACAGCACTTTGAATAGCAGCCAGCTTTGCTTGCGCATAGTCTCTCTTGATTCATGTATGACTCTGGTCCAACTAAATGGCAAAGAGGTAAGTGCTGAAACAAGGTACAGGTGGTAGGAATCAAACCTAAATGGAACTGTCACTGGGCTGAGCCTCCCCTGATGGATGCCAGCCCCTACTACATTTCCCGGTGTGAATAATGTTCACGAAGGTGAAATTTTTTAACATTTTACATGCCTCATCACCCTGACACTGATAAGGAGTACTTGCCGACTGTTTGACACAGCCCATTTCACATCATTTAGTAATTATGCCATTTTAAAATTTTCTTTCCTGGTTTATGTGATGACAAGTGTTAAAACCATAAAAGTTCTACAGATTTCTAAAATGTGTCTTTCTAACTATGGTACTGGGCTGTAGTAGGACTAAATTTCTGCTTTCGCAAATGAAAACCATATAAATCACTCAATCAATGAATTTTCAACAGTGGTTGGCTGAAAATTAACATTTTCCTGCAATGAACATATGTTAGGATACATTCTAAAATACCAAATATCCTGATCAGCCATAACATTAAAACCACTGACAGATGAAGTGAGTAACATTGATTATCTCATTACAACGGCACCTGTCAAGGGGACCATTATATTTTAGGCAAGTGAACAGTCAGTTGATGTGTTGAAAGCAGGAAAAATGGGCAAGCGTAAGGACCTGAGCGACTCTGAAAAGGGCCAAACTGTGTTGGCTAGATGACTGGGTCAGAGAATCTCCACAATGGCAGGTCTTGGGGGGTGTTTCTGGGATGCAGTGGTCAGTACTAGGGCTGCATGTGCGCATATGCAATAATCACATTAAGCTCCAACCCTTTGCTGCTTGATGCAAAAGGAAAACTGACATGGTTATCCTTTTCCATGACTAATCTACAAAAGAAGTCTGCCTGATATAACATAATGTGCTGCAAATTAAGGGTGTTTGGACCCATTGAGTTTGTTGCTAGTGAGTGACCTGCAGACCCTTGCAAGCACAGCGAACCACCAATCACAATCATTCTTGATAGAGTTGCACAATATGCAATAATAATACTAATAAATAAAATTGTATGTTAAACACATGCAATTTTCACTTCTTAAGGACTTCAGTAATCACATGGGTTAAGACAATCAGTTATGCATATAAAACATTTTTACTGTCATAGAAGAAATAGTAAATAGGAACAAATCTAAGCAAACCTTGCAGTTTTAATGGTTTTTTGAAGATAATGGAGTATGTGTTAAAAATCAGCTTAAACTTTACTGTCACTACTTTTGCATGAACTCTGCATGGGCTCTGCAAGACCATCATAATCACTCATAGACAGTGTGGCATATTTGTGAGAAATGAGTGAGGAAGAGAAAGCAAACAGGAACTGGTCACCAAAAGACATTTTGCCTTCGGCAGTATGAAAATATTTTATATTCCATAGAGATGATATTGAGCAAAAGCAAGGCATTTATCAGCACTGCTTGTGTCCGTTGACAGAACTTGTGGCAACACCACCAACTTATTTCACAATTTTTGGTAGATAAGTACAAGCTCGGTTTGGCTGTAGTTTATTTCAGGTAAATTTAATCTCTTTTTTGTTTTAAAAAAATTGCAATATCAGTTGCAAAAATGTCAATTTTTTATCGCAATGTGATTTTATTTTCAATATTCTGTAACCCTAGTTTGTATCTAGTAAAAGTGGTCCACAGAAAGCCAACTGGTGATCAAGCAATGGCTGCAAGACTCATTGATGCACTTGAGGAGCAAAAACTAGCCCGTTTGGGCTGATCCCAATTACTGTAGCACATAGAACACACAGTGCATGTGCAAAACATGAGTGTCACAACTGGACCATGGAACAATGGAAGAAAGTGGCCTGGTCTGATGAGTCGCGTTTTCTGTTAGATCATGTGGACGGCCAGGTGCATGTGTGTCATTTATCAGGGAAAGAGATGGCACCAGGATGCACTATGGGAAGAAGTCAAGCCGGAGGAGGCAGTGTGGTGCTCTGGGCAATGTTCTGCTGGATGTAACTTTGACACGTACCACCTACCTAAAAACTGTTCAATACCCCTTCATGGCAACAGTATTCTCCAGTGGCAGTAGCTTTTTCAGAAGTATAATGCTCCCTGTTACACTGCAAAAATTGTTCAAAAATGGTTTGAGGAACATGAGAAAGTGTTCTAGGTTTTGACTTGGCCTCTAAGTTCCCCAGATCTCAATTCGGCTGAGCATCTGTGGGATGTGCTGGACAAGTAAATCTGATCCATGGAGGGACAACCTAACAACTTACAGGATGTGAAAGATCTACTACCAAGGTCTTGGTGCCGGATACCACAGAACACCTCAGTGGTCTTGTGGAGTCCATGCCTGGCAGGGTCAGAGCTGTTTTGGAGGCAGGAGGGGGGCCTACACAATATTAGCCAGGTGGTTTTAATGTTATGGCTGACTGGTGTATATTCACACATCTAGCAACCAATAAAGGCAGCTAGTTGGTGAGCAAATACCAGAAGTCATTCATTTCCAGTGTGGTGTGGAGAAACTGAGGCAATTGCTTAATGGCTCCCTCAGTCCTTGGAAAAATAATGACTTCCGGCACTTGGTTGCCCACTAATTGTTGTTGGTGTGCAAGCAAGGTTAAAGAAACTTCCAGTCGCCAATTCACCTTTGGATTTTGGGAGGAAGCCATACATTCAGAGTTAACCCATGTACACAGACAGAGAACTAATACTGAACTGATAGCCCAGCAATAGGGAGATGGAACCCAAGCAGAAATATCCTGAAATTCATATTAATGTTAACCTCCTTAAAGGCTTAGAAAGAATAGAAAAAAAGAATACGAGGAATGAAGTTATAATTGGCTTAATACGTACGTATGTAGCCTCACATATTGAGGGAGTTCTGCAGGTGCCAAGTTTTCATTTATTCCCAGTGTTTGCATGGTTTTCCTTCCATAGTCCAAAAAACATGCAGTTAGATTATTTGGTGACACTAAATAACCAGGATTTAAGGTGCATAATAGCAGTAGTACTGCAATGACAGGGCACAGTAGTTCATTACATTTATCACTGAAGCACAGTAAACGTGCTGTGTACTGCCCTGATACACTTACAAAGCTGGTACCTGTCAAATGGTTACTAACTCTGTCACTAACACCTGAGAATGTGCATTAAAGGATTAAATTAATATATTTGCATCTCCTTTTCAGGTTGTTGTTCATTGATTCCTGATGATAGGATCTTAACAAAAGCCCGCCTGGGAATTATGCTTACTGTCTTATAAGATAAACTATACTGAAGACATATTGGTGAGCATTCCATTTCAACCAATGTCTAATGCAGCTAAATAACTAGAATTTATTGTACAGAAAACAAGAAAATGGAGTTTTCCATTACCAACGAGGCAAAAAAAGTTAACAAATGTTTCTAATTGCGTCATTGTAATTGTTCATTTTGGTTTTGTAACCAAAGATTCTGCATTACTGGTATCTGACATTAAAACTGGAGTTTTGGTGATGAACATGCTGAAGAAAAATAAACACATCAGTGGGTGATATTTACTGAAACTGAATATTAGCTAGTAAAAGGCAGAGTGCCATTATCTATATTCTACAAAAATGTCTAGCACTTTGCTTTGACTATTAAACTCCATTTTTGGGAATGTCTTTAAGGATGTATGAGATGTTATATCCTCAATCGCTTAGGCTCTAGAGAACATCTGTGCAATCAAACAGCTGGAAAGCTATTCTGTGGTCAAGGAAAACTACTGAGTCTTATACCTCCCTCTAGTGGAAGATATCAGGAACACTTACATTCTGCTAGTGCAAAAATGTTGAAATATGTTTACAATTCTTTCCTAGTTTTTTTTTTCTGGAATGCAAAAATGCAAAAAAGCTGTGGAGTTTTTATCATTTTTTCCCTACTTAATGTCCACACTTTTTGGTTGGTTGCTCAAAACTGGCATGTTTTGAAACATTGATCCCAGAGAATATTCCCAGAGGACTTTCTTGTTCAGTAGTTTAAAAAATGCACTGTGATTGTTTCAGGGAAACAAAAATTGTTGTATAAATAAATCCTAACTGCAACAGCAAAACAATCAATGGAAGTCAATTTTCTTATGTGTACCTACATGTAACCTGTCTATGGGCCGGTAGGTATACTGAAATGCATGAAAATAAAACAAAACATAAATGTGTACCATTATTAATTAATTAATAATGTACATTAATAAAGTACCATTATTGGGATCATTGAGAAGTAGAGGAAACATGGGTTGCGTCAGTGTAATTTTGTTACTTTTGGTGTTAACATTTCAGTACTAATAAAGGGGCCTCTTGAAATGGTCTGGCTCCTCTTTAAGCATCCTATCCAAATCCATTGGTGCAGGCATACTGATACTGATGGCTGGGCTCTGTGAGCACTGATCCACTGTAACATACAGGCATACTGATACTCGTGGCTGGGCTCTGTGAGCACTGATCCACTGTAACATACAGGCATACTGATACTCGTGGCTGGGCTCTGTGAGCACTGATCCACTGTAACATACAGGCATACTGATACTGATGGCTGGGCTCTGTGAGCACTG